>MCJB01039209.1:77770-133176 GCA_002018475.1 Nicotiana obtusifolia | reverse complement strand
GGGGGGGGGGGGGGGGGGGGGCTTCGACAAACGTGTACTTCCACCCTTGTAGCTCAAGATTTTCAATGTAATACCCTAATATTTTAAGTGAGGATATATTGGATATTTAAAAAATAATTTAAGTCCAAAACAAAAAGAAAAAATAAAGGAATAAATTAAACTAATAAAAACAAAAATAAAACAAAGAGAATAAAACCTAGTCAAACTAAAACAAAAAGGGGATTTGCGTCCTTCGCCTAGTAGGATTTAAAAAAAAATAACAAAACAAAAGGGCCGAAGCCACCAGATGAAAATCTGGCAAAAAGGAAAAAAATAAGAAAAGGGTTTGAACGAAGCAAAAAAGCTTCAGCAAACGAAAAAAGAAAAAGAAAAAAAAGGGAAACGAGCAAAGAAAGGAAGAAACGAAAGAAACAAAGTTTCTGTTTTCTCAAGCTTGTTCACCGCAAGTCCGCAACTGCTTGGGTAATCTTGAGAGTTTGATTTCATGAGAATTTTGTAATCAAAAGTGGCAGATTGCTTGCTCTTTATTTTGGATAGCTTCTCACTGGAATTTTGTGGAGAAAAAGGCATAAAAACCAGAAAATTTCTGGTGTATTTTTGTGATAAACTCCAGGTATTACATGTATCCTTTCTCATTTAGAAATAGAAGTAGCTTTAAATACATAATTCCATGCATGACTGAGTAAATATAGGTTATATTAGATTCCGAGTTTTAACGAGAAGGTTAAAAGATTGGGAGAAATCCATAAGACTTTCCATGAATTACAGAGTATATTATATCGGATAAATTTTTAGATTATGGATTAGTTGAATTTCTCATAGAATGGATAAATATGATTTGGCAAATTGAGGGTCAAATATGAAACTTTGAGAGTTGCGTATTCTAAATTAGTTATGGATTAGTCTAAATAAGGAAGTTAACATTAGATTACTATGATGTGATTATAGACCGATCGAAGGAAGTCCTACATATTGCTTGAGGTGACGTGTTTGGATAATTCGGCACGAGTACTGTGAGTAGTAATCTTACCGCAATTTGTGTTTTCATAACTTGCATGATTTACATATGATTTTTGATATGAATATGTTACCGATTATTTTGAGTTGCTTGTGGGACAAATCTTTTACTCGATATGAAACCGAAATAGTTATTTGAGATGAGTACCGTGATTTTTAAATATTTTCATTGTCACTAGATCTGTTTTACCGTTACTTGAATTTACTGTTATTGAAAGGAAATTATATGATTTGATGAGAACTGAAATGCCCTATATTGTTTTAAAATAGTTTCTACGAGTATATACGGATTACAGAGACAAGTATAAATGGGAGTAGACATTGAAGGATCTCGTAGCTAACGGTGGGTTCGTTAGACCTGGTGCACCTCGTAATTACTGATTACCGTTAAAGCCCTCGCTAGTGGGAAGGTAGAACTAGCATACCGTTACCGATTTCTCTCGAGTAGGGACTACCGTTATATATGACTTCTGGTAAAGAAGTCCACAGTTATACCAATTATATGATCTGTTCATTGAAACCTCCCAAAATGTGAATACTGATATTATACAGTGGTTACCGAGCTTATTACTGAATTGTTAATTATATTTTACTACAAGAAAAGCGTGATGAGACTGAAAATTATTTATTGTTTCTGAAAGGGCATTTTTATGTTATTTTCTCTTTGAGATACTAGCATGTTTCTGACTTGTCTCCAAATAAAAACGGTTGCGGTTAAGTGTTATTACTCACTGAGCTAGCGACTCATTCCCCGCTAATTTTTTTTTTTACAAAGACAGCAGTTGACGCAGGCGAGGATCTCGTTAATTATAGCGCACATGTTGATATTTCTTGGTGAGCATCGCACTTGTTCGCGTGGGCAGAGATTTTCTTATTGTTATGGTCTTTTCATTGAACTCTTAGAGTCGCTCCATAGTCATTATTTTAGTGTCATGCGTATTCTTTCGTTATTATAGTCTTATGTTGAGTATCATTCTCATTTATCAAAGTTGGAGATAAATTAGTATTTCTAGTGGTTAGTTGGTGGTTTAGTTATGGTGGAGACTTGTATTGGTTAATTGATAAGTTTTTAATTGTTTGGTATAATATTAGGATGTTTGGTTTTTGATTTGAGACAGGAAAGTTTTTGGGATGGTCCAAAAACAGAGAAAACTCTGTCCGATTTTCTGTAAAATTTCCGATGAGGCTTACTTGGGAGCACTTGCTCCTAAGCGCCGGTCACAATCCTAAATTGGGTCATGACATTCAACCAGTTGAGCCATCCTCTTCTCATCAGTGTTCGCAAGAATCTTCCCTTTTAGCACTTTTCTGTTCCTGAACTCTGTGAGTCGATCAATTGTAGCTGGCACATTCTTTCTTGTCTTACCCCTACTATCCCTTGCAGAAGGGGTAGCAGGTTTTGTAACTTTGGCACCCTTTCTCTTTGGTTTTGAAGACTTGGCTGGCAAGGCAGAGTCAGACTCATCTTCTCCATCCACCTCAACAATAGGTTCCACAATTGAGACCTTCTTCTTTGGCTTCTTTGCACTTCTAGGCTTCGTAATGATTTGTACATCAACAACCTTTATTTTACTCCTTGTAAGAGGAGTTTTGGCAGGAGCAACCACTCCTTTCCTTGTTGAGACTGCTGACTTTGTAGCTTTTACAAGGGCCTTCATGTATTTCTTCCCTACCTCAGGTAGTGGCACATTATCTTCATCGCTGCTAATTTCTTCATCTTTAGTGAAAGGAGTTAACAGAGACCCAAGTTCTTGAGCCCTTGTCACTTCACCATTTTCTTCTGAAGGGGCTATGACAGTGTTCCCAATTGTCATGGAACTTTTAGATTCCTCACTCACATTTGCATCTTCTTCCCCACTCTCTTCATCACCTACTTCACTCTCACTTACCTTTTCTTGATCCTCACCCTCACTTTCAGAGTCCTCCTCTTCTTCACTATGATTTTTTTCTTCTGTAGAATCATTAACCTGTTCACCTGTCTTATCATCTATATTTCTCTCCTACTCATCTCCATATGCTCCCTCATTCTCACTCTTTTCTTCTTCTGTTGATATGTTTTGAGCATCATGTTCCTCATGATTGTTCACAATTTCTTCTTTTTCACCCCCATTATCTTCCTCATCCTCAATCCAACTAAAAGAAAGGCCATCAGAAGCCTCCTTTTGCACAGGTTCTTTACTTCCTTCCCCCTCAATCAGAAGCTCCACAGCCGTAGTATCTATCTCCTTCCCCAGATCCTCTGCACCCTTTTCTACAGTGAATTTCTCCATTGTTGGCTTCTCACTCGTGGGTAGGAGAGTATCCAGGGGTGCAACATCTATAGCAGACACTAAAATATCTAATTTGGAAGGAGGATGTTGTACTTGATCAGTAGTGACTGACACTGATTCCCCCTGAACACAAATTCCTTGGCTACAGTGTCACCCTGCGTAGCAGCATCAGGCACTTTCTTGACAGCTTTTCTTGAAGTGGCCTTAACCTTTTTTGACTTAGAGGTATTTTTTGCATACCCTCAGGTGCATGAGTGGTTGGTTTTGGAGGAGGGGATACAATGGAAATGGAAATGATAGGAACAACAAGAACAATAGGAACATGGGATGATGATGTAGGTATAATAGAGGATATCGAAGGAGAAGGAACAGGTGTGGGAATGCGTTCCCTTGATGGTTTGGCATTTTTCTTCGATTTGGTTTTCATGATTTTGGGTTTTGCTTCAGCCTTGGTTGATGATTTGGCTTTAGAGGGTGTTCGACTAGCTTTAGGCATGGTGATCTGATGAGAGACTCAAAGAAGAGAAAGAAAGAATTAGTTATTGATAATTGCTTTTGATTCTTGATTAGAGTTTTAGAGAAATACTAAGGTTTGAGAAGCTGATCATAAGAGCCTTTTAAAGACGTTACTCTTGATTTGACTGAAAGAGAGAAAATGACCGAATTGGAGTTCTAATGAGACTCTTATAATGGTTACTTTGACTGTTAAGATTTTAGGAGTAATTGAACTCTAATTGCACTAGGAATTCCTCTTACTCTTTGACTAGAAGACGGTTGGAAGTGATGCCAACGAAATTAGAAGTCTGAGTATAGCAATAATTTTAGGATATAAAGTCCTAGTAACTTAAGACAGTATGGCACGTATCTGAGTCAAAGAACTAACTCCTTTGTAACTCCTTATTTGTTTCTACAATAAAGCTTCAACACTTCATATTAGTGTCATGCAACACAGTTATCAGCCAGATTTTTCAAGCAAGTGTGTGAGCTTAATACAAGCATAAAGTTGAATCAAACACATTATACTTAATTATCTATATCTAATTATACTTTTTCATCCAATCACTGGGATTTAACCTAGTGGGAGGAGTTGATTAGACCTAGTTCTAGTCTATTCCTTTCAAAGTGATCCTTACTCAGAGCTTTAGTAAAAATATCAGCACTTTGATCTTCAGTTTTACAAAAGTTAATTGAGATATTCTCCTTTTTAATATTGTTTTTGAGAAAGTGATGTCTAATGTCAATGTGCGTGGTTCTCTTGTGATGACATGGAATTTTAACAATGTTTATGGCACTGGTGTTATCATAGAAAATAGGAACACAATCAACAAAAATACCATAGTCCCTTAGCTGTTGCCTTATCCATAGCAACTTAGCACAAGAGGATGCTGCTGCCACATATTCAACCTCAGCTGCAAATAAGGCCACTGAGTTTTGCTTCTTGGTTCCTCAAGACACCAGACAAGTACCTAGAAAATGAGTTGTTCCTGAAGCGCTTTTCCTGTCAACATAAAAACATGCATAGTCAGCATTAGTATAACCAACTAGATCAAAGCTATACCCACTGGGATACCATAGACAGAGGTAAGGGGTCCCATTGAGATATCTTAGTATCCTTTTGACAACCTTCAGGTAAGATTTCTTGGTTTCGCCTGAAATCCTACACATAATCTCACACTGAACACTATATCAGGCCTGCTTTCTGTGAGGTACAACAGTGACCCAATCATTCCTCTATATAGTGTTTATTCCACATTTTTCCCTTATTCATCAAGGTCCAGCTTTGTTGCAGTTGCAATGGGTGTGTCAATGGACTTAGATGAATCCATGTTAAACTTCTTCATCAGTCATTCTTTGATATATTTCTGCTGATGTATCATGGTTCCAGTAGGTGTTTGCTTGATTTGCAGCCCCAGAAAGAAGTTCAATTCACCCATCATGCTCATTTTGAACTTATTTTCCATCATCTCAGCAGATTCCTTGCACATTGCTTCATTGGTAGCTCCAAAGATAATGTCATCCACATACACTTGCACAATTAGAATATTCTTCCCTCTACTCCTTAGAAATAGAGTATTGTCCACCTTTCCTATTACAAAGTTGTTGGCTACGAGGAATTTTGAAAGCCTTTCATACCAAGCTCTTGGAGACTATTTTACTCCATAAAGAGCTTTATCCAGTTTGAGCACATAGTCAGGAAATTCTTCACTTTCAAATCTAGGAGGTTGTTTGACAAACACTTCCTCCGTTAGGTAACCATTCAAAAAGGCACTCTTTACGTCCATCTGGAATAAAGTGAACTCCATGTGGGCAGCAAAGGCTATCAGCATTCTTAAAGTCTCCATTCTAGCTACAAGTGCAAATGCCTCATATCATAGTTGATGCACTTCTCTTGATTGTATCCCTGAACCACCAGTCTGGCCTTGTTTCTTGTGATATTTCCTTATTCATCCAACTTGTTTCTGAACACTCATCTGGTACCTATGACAATCTGTTCTTGGGTTTCTGTACCATGTGCTAGACCTTGCTTCTCCCAAACTGATTTAGCTCCTCTTGCATGGCTATGATACAGTTTGGATCCTTTAGAGCTTCTTTGATGGTCTTAGGTTCAACATGTGAGAGGAATGTTGTGAGTGCACATACATTTCTTAGAGAAGACCTGGTTTGCACCCCTGCATTTGGATCAGAGATGATATTCTCGAAGGATGTGAGCTTTGATGCTTCCATGATATGATCTATATACCCAGAGAAGATTCACCCAAGGAGTGACCCAAAGGAGAAGGTTCAATAGGTGTGGCTTTATTAGTCTGGTCAGCAGTTAGAGTAGTTCTTTCTTCTTCTTGTTCTTCATGATCACTGTCAATTTCCTTGTGCTTTTCAGATCCATCTTCATATTGAAGTTCAGATTCCTTTGTATCTCCATCACCAGTGAATCCTATGTCATGAACTTCATCCTGCAGACCTTTCTCAGCCAAAGTGTTAGATTCATCAAAAATAACATGAATATTTTCTTCCACACACATAGTTCTTTTATTAAAAACCTTATAGGCCTTACTATATGGAGAGTAACGCGAGAAAATTTCCTTATCACTTCTGTCATCAAACTTATCTAGAGCTTATTTTCCCTTATTATGCACAAAACATTTGCACCCAAAGGCTCCCAGGTGAGTGATGTTGGGTTTTCTTCCTCGAAGTAACTCATAGGGATTTTCTCAAGAATGAGTCTGACCATGCATCTATTTAGCAAGTAGCAAGCATTATTGATTGCCTCAGCCCAGAAGCTCTTACGCAGTCCACTAGTAATCAACATGGTCCTCCCAATGTCTTCTAAGAATCTATTCTTTCTTTCTGTAACTCCAACTATTCTTTCTTTCTGTAACTCCATTTTGTTCTGGAGGTCTAAGTGCAAAGAAATTATGGCCAATACCATGTGAGCCACAGAACCCACGGAATTTTGAATTTTCAAATTCAATTCCATGGTCAGTTCTTATTATTAGTACATTGCACTCTAGCTTTTGTGTAATCATTCTGACAAATACATAGAAAATATCAAAAGTTTCATCTTTGGATCCCAAAAACAAGGTCCAGGTATACCTGGAGAAGTCATCGACAATGACAAACACATACCTCTTACCTACTCTGCTCCTTATTCCCATTGGTTCACATAGATCCATGTGAAGGAGTTCAAGAGGTTTAGAAGCACTTACAGACTTTTTAGATTTAACAGATTGACGAGCACAAAACACACACTTAAATTTTGCTCGCTAGTCAAAGATAGTATAGTATAATATCATGTCCACAGGTATTGGGTTTAAACAGTGTTCTCGTAGTTTCTAACTTGATTGCTATCCAGAATCAACAGTTGAGATTTATATGATTAATAATTTTAACTAAGAATCTAAAATCTACAGCTATTGACTAGTGACTATCGAAACAAGGAATAAGCGATTAAGGTTATCCGTGGAAGAGGATAGGGTTTTGACAGAATAAATGCAAGATAATTGTTCGGGATCTTACTCTAGATAATTCACTTCCAATGTTCAAGTGAGTCTCTCGAATTCACTCTATTATTAGTTCAAACGTTCAGCAAAAACTTCTCTCTCGATTAAGTCTTAACCTTACGAGATGAACTAATTTTAGCATTGTGAAGATATGCAAGAATGCATAGTGGATCGGTCTTTTGGAAAACCTCTTTCGATTATTCTCCTAACTAGATTTAATGAATGAATCCACTAGCCTCTTTCGATTACTTAGAAGAATCTATAAACTCAACCTACAATATAATGCAAAGATATCACAAGTTATGCCTCTTTAAATTACAAGAACAAGGGAATATAGATGCAACAATTAAATCTTCCAAAAATGATTCAAATACATAAAGATAGAGTTATAATCCACAAACAATCATCAGTACACCAAATCCATCAAAACCTAAAAGGATCTACTCCATAGACATGGAGAAGTTCTTCACAAATGTAACCAAAGTATAGGAAAACATAAATTCAATCCAAACTCGGATCTTGACTGAGGAAGGAATGATGAAATCCTTGTGCTTGTGTTCTTTCAACTCCTCCTTAGCCTCCTTGGACTCCTTAGGTCGAAATTGTGTCAAAAGTCCCAAAAATGGTGTTTTCCCGTGTATTTAAGCCATCCCATAATAAACCCCGGACGAAATTACCCTTTTTAGCGAAAATGGGAAGTTACTCTAACATTTTTATGCTACCGCGCCGCATTCGCGCTTTTGGAAAATTCCAGTACGATTTGCAAAATGAATTCTGGGCATAATTTGCACTGCCGCACCGCCCCATGTGGCGCCCTATGCGGCGCGACTGTGCAACTTTCTTAGAGTAAGTTCGTTTCTCCAATATTTGACATCCGGACTTGGTCCTCAACCCACGAACGCGATCCCAGTTTAATTCCTTGGGCTTCTACTTATACTTCAAAGCTCCAAATAGCTCGAATTTGCTCCGCAACATCTAAATAACTCGGAATCACTCCTACACGGCATAAAACACACAATAAGTGCAAAACACTAACTAATTAAACATAAGTAAAGTGCAGTGAATTAGAGTGCAATAAGCGACTAAAACACAGTATTATAGTCTACCATCAACACCCCACACTTAAATCATTGCTCATCCTCGAGCAATTAAACTACACTTCACATAGACACGACCTTTTTAAGTAACTCTCCTAACTCATCACACCAAGCATAGACAAAACAGATTAAGCACAATACCTAACATCCTCGCCTCAAGATTTGACTCAAAAGCACCACGCATTTTTCACAACCCGCTCACTTACTCTAACACAAAGGTCAACGACGTTACTTTTCCTTCGTGAATCAAGTGCCCTCACACAACAATAGAGAGTAGTTCCAAAAATAATAAGGTTTAAGAACAATTAGGAACTCAAGATAGAAAGAATTCACTCTCTCAGAAGTAATATTCATGTGCTACAAAAGACGTAACATAAGCTTTCCCGTAATGTATTATTCTATTAATTGAGCTTATTCAGTCAAGGATCAAATAGGACTTTATTTAGTTGTAATGTAGGCTGTGGGACGGGTAGGATACATTTGGATATATTGACTATACCTCCCTAAGCACTTTAATACATACAATTGACCATTCAAAATCCCACACTTTTCTCAAACCATAACTCCACCCTTACATCAATATATGTTAACTCCCCGCTTATTTAAGCATAAATATATTAAGAATTACCACAAAATTTCAAGTGGATCTTACTTTTTTAAAATAATGTACATTTCTCCTTAATTCAATAGCTCAACTCAAAAGCCAAACCAACACCCCACACTTTAACTTTTACAAAGTTCATAACAATTTTAAGTGCTCGTGAAAGATAAGAAGGTTCAAATAGATGGTCAATTCAAACAATTGGGTAAGGCTTGTAATGTGGTTGCTAAAGAAGCAGGATTACATCCTCAAATGGGTCAACTAGGATACATAACAATTAGGTGGTTAACAACATATAACTGGCTCAATAAAGAAATGCCTGTATCACTTCCAAGACTGAATAAAACTACTATTCACTTTGCAAACACACGGGGCAAGTACTGAATACCCAAAACCTCACACACACGACACATAACTCACTCAGGATTAGACTTATCAAGACACTCTAGTCAAAGCAGTTAATCAAAGTTAAGATCACACAATTTAAGGTACTTATACAAGAGTAAAATATTGAGCCTAACCATCACAACTAAAGCACTTATTCTTCTCTATGCATAATAAAGTTAAGAGATATTGCTTTCATTTAAAATCACAGCACAAGATTTCCTACTTCTAAAAAAAAACTAACTACACCCAGTTCAAACAAAACCCTTGAAAAAGAAATGCGACACAAAGAAAAACCAAGGGGGAATTATTATAATGCCTTAAGAAAATAATTATTTTTTTTTGACTTTAAAAATTTCAATCAAATGAAACGAAAACACACACAAGAAACGAAAACAAACAGTTATTTACATATTTACATCCCCACCCCCACACTTTAAATTGTGGCATGTCCCCATGACACACAAATAAAAAGTAAGAGGTAAAGAAAATTTCCCTGAACATCTAGTTGGGGTTTGAGTCGAAGTTGGGTTCCATCCCTCGAGCCCAAACTAATGCACACATCCATGTAGATAGCTTCTTCTCGGCCTTCTTTGGGTACACCCACACTTATCTTTCTCGCTCACCGCAACCTTCTCTTTCGCACCCATCACTTTCCATTCAACACTTGCAGGTAGTTTGTCCTTTTGTGCCTCCTTTGCTACATCCATCTTGAAAGTCACAATTTTCTCACCCACTCTAAGCATGAGTTTTCTCTCTTGCATATCTAATATAGCTCTACCCGTCACTAAGAATGGTCTTCCTAGGATGAGGGGAACCTCCTTGTTCTCCTATATCTTTACCGCTATAAAATCTACAGGAAATACAAACTTATCTACACGAACTAAGAAATCTTTAACTATTCCCTCGAGTATTAGAGTTGTTTGGTCTGATAGCTGCAGAGATATTGGTGCATACCTTATCTCTCCAATCTCCTTCTCTAGTTTCCTTTAGATAGAAAGAGACATTAGATTAATTAAGGCACCAGAATCACATAGAGACTTATCAAAACTAGTAGTGCCTAAAGATCAAGATATAGTAAAACTCCCTGGATCTCCATACTTTTGTGGGAGTTTATTTTGCAATATTACACTGCAATACTCTGTGAGCTTGACCACTGAGGTCTCCTCTATTTTTCTCTTCTTTGTCAGGACTTTCTTCAAGAACTTGGCATAAGCCGGCATTTGTGAGAGTACTTCTGTGAATGGTAGGTTTACAAGAACCTGTTTCAGCACATCTAAAAAATCTCTCAAACTACTTCTCCAGCTTTTCTCTACTTAGCTTTTGAGGAAAAGGCAGAGCAGGCATATGCTCGCTCGCCTCAGGCTCTTCTCCTCTCGATTTTTCTTCTTTCTTCTTTTCGACACCATTCTTCAGTTGTTTTCCGCTTTATTTTTCATGTCTCATATCCTTTGGATTGGGGTGAGATATTTCAACTCTTGCTCACTTCTCAAAGTTACAACATTTACTGTCTCTTTTTGATTTCTTTATGTATCGTCGAGAGTGTTCCTGGGGCACTCTCAGATATTAGAGTAGCTAAGTGCCCAACCTGTTTTTTCAGTATTCAAAAAGATGTACCCAAATCTTTAATAGCTGCATCATGGGCATCAATCCCCTCATTTGTCTTGATAATGAAGGTCTTCATAAGTTCTACCATGCTGGGTTGGTTCGACTGTAGAGATTGATACTGCGGCCTCTACTGATTTTGAAAACCTGGAGCTCCTTGTTCCTGGAATCTGGAGTTGTTTTGTTGCCATACAGTTGCAGTACCCCCAGGTGAACTCCGTGAAAAGCTAGGGTGCCTCTGACCCATTGCGTTAAAATTATAATTTCCTACAGTATTCACTTCCTCGGTTGAGGCTTGACACTCATGAGTAGGGTGTCCTCTTCCACATATATCACAAGCTACGTGGCGTACATTTTGCATCGAAGCTATAGTTAGCTTTCGTATTTCTTTACTCATAGCATCAAGTTGTACTTGCACAAATGTAGTAGCATCAACTTGGTATACACCAGTTGATTTTCTTCTTTCCACACTCTCAGAGGGCCACTGATTAGCATCTTCGGATAATTCATCAAGAATTGTAACTATCTCCTTTGGAGTATTCTTCATAAAAGGGCCTCCAACTGCACTTCTCGAAGTTCCACACGAGACCGGTGTCAATCCATCCGAAGAATCTTGGAGTTGCATCCAGAGTTCAATTCCTATATGTTGACACCTTCTAACTATGTCCTTAAACCTCTCCCATGCTTGAAAAACAATTTCATTCTCTTTCTGGTAGAATTTATGGATTTCTCTTCTAAACTTGCCCGTCTTAGTTGAGGAGAAATATTTATCAAGAAATTTTCCGGTCATTTCTTCCCATGTTCTAATTGATCTATTTGGCAAGCTTCGAAGCCATTGTTTCACATCATCTTTAAGTGAAAAGGGAAATGCTCTTAAATACACTGCATCTTATGACACCCCATTATATTGAGAGGTGTTCATAATCTCCTCGAAGTCCATCAGATGCGTGTTTGGATATTCGTTCATCTTCCCTCTGAAAACGCAACTGTTTTGAATGGTTTGAAGCAAACCTTGCTTCAACTCGAAATTATTGACTGCAATTAGAGGTGGTCTAATGCTTGACAATCCTTGATTGTAGACTGGTCTAGCATATTCATCCAATGCTCTACTAGGCCTGGGTACCGCATTCTCGAATTAATCTTCAATTAAGGGTCGATTTAGATTGAATCTTCGACCTCAGCACCTCTACGGGCTTCCTTAACTGCTATCCTTGTGGCTTCTTCTCTATTCTCTGCTGCCTCTCTTGCAGCTGCCTCTACCTCATAGTCATTTATTAACCATGTGTTCTTGGGCTGAAGGTTTCCCCAAGAACTTTACGGTGAACTCTTTCTCTTTCCTCAGTTTCTGCAAGTGTTTTTCCAATTCCGGGTTGTAGGGTATTACTTATTTACAAGAAGATCATGTCATACACCACACAACTTATCTTGTTGCCCGCACACGAAGGAGAAACCCGTGAAGAACAAAATAAAAGTAAAATTAAAAATAAATTCATGAATTAGCACTACAAACTATTCAAACACTATTGATTGCCAATCCCCGACAACGACGCTAAAATTTGACGAGCGCAAAACACACACTTAAATTGTGCTCGCTAGTCAAAAATAGTGTAGTATAATATCGTGTCTACATGGATTGGGTTTAAACGGTGTTCTCGTAGTATCTAGCTTGATTGCTATCCACACTACAAGAAATCTGAGTTTTAGCGGCGACTTTAGTCGCTACAAATTCCACGAAAGTCACCACTTAAAGGTGTATAGTAGCGACCTTTGGGTTCCTGCAAGCACAACCATTACTGAATGTTTTTTGCGACGACTATCGAAAGTTGCCACAAAATCTACACATTAATAACGACTTTCGTTGCCACAAATAGTAAATAAATATGCTATAAAATAGTTTCATAAAACTAATTTTTGGGCAGGCCGCCACTAATGAATGTTTTTCAGTGGCGACCATTATCGCTCAAATACTATTGTAGCTTCAGCAGCTCTACTCGCCACAAATACATGAGCTTTAGCTGCGACTTTATTTGCCACAAATTCTATTTGTTATTGAGAAAAAGTTTAGTCGCCACTAAAATAGATTTTTTCTCAATGGCCTGTATGCTAATACATTCCCACTGTTAACCTAATTTTCATAAATTAGTTACATCTATACCCATTAACATGCTAATAGATAACTAAAAAACAAATAATCAATTATCAAATAAAATTGCATGAACTTTTTATTGCTAAAAAGTCTAATACAAATAAGATATTCAATACTTCACATTACATTTTTATTATACATATACAGAATACTAAAAAATACAAAATGCCTTCAAACTACTGTCTTCAAACTCATATAGTCCTTATCCACCTTAAATGTCAGTTGATGAAGAACCTTGCCATCGACAACTAAAAATCACCGGTAAGCAATATGTTATATATAATTTCACTATCCTTACAAATGGAATATAAACTATGATCGTTACCATATATAAGCGGTCTCTAAAGCACACATGGAGAGCTATTGCTAATCCACACCAACTCTCTCAGCATCATGCTCTGTATCCTTCACAATATTCGTAATCTCTCTTAAGTTTCTGTACTGAAAGAGCCAAGAAGTACGAATTATAAACAACAACAACCCAATAGCATCCCACAAAGAAGGACGAATTATGATTTGCCAAATATTTGATAATTCAACTAAAACATTAGAATACGTATTGGGATATGCATTACACGGATCAATACTCCGAATAACACCATCAATTTTATTCAACAAATTAAACTTACTTCAAAATATAATATTTTGCAATTGAGCCTAAAATATCTAAGAATATACATCTGTTTTCTTGCTAATTATGTAGAGATTTGCTATGTTGGATAAAAATAACCTAGTTGTTGAAAAATAAAAGGAGCATGGATGACAAAATAAAATCTGAAACAAGTTCACAGATCATGTTAACTCTAGATTACCAAACTAAGTATGGCAAATAAATCAAAAAATTTCCATTGTAACAAAAATATTATAAGAATTTAAAAAGTATGAAAAGTTAACTACTTATATCTGAACATGCATTTGTTGACTTTTGAGTACGTTGTTCCCCACTTCACTGGTGCATGTTATACTATCTACAAGTAACATGTAGGTATATAAGCCATAACATTTGTCCTTTAGAGGCATTCTTCCAAAGCAATAAGCAATTCTCACAAGAAGATAAGCAATTTAGAGATGATGCTTAGAATATGATTAGTGTTCACTTGAGACTTAATGATTGGATAATAACTTTTTCATACTTGAGAACTAATTAAAGAAGATAAGGTTCTAATTAGTATAGGGCCTGAATTTGTTCTTGTTCAGTAACTAAACTTTTATTACCTCGGTTACTGCTGTAGTTTGTCGAGATGCGAGGTGCATAAAATCAAAAGCTAGTACAAGGGAGCGTAATTTAAAAAACGCAGGAGTTTTACACCAAAGTACTTTATTATTTCTGTAGGTTGAACTAGAAAATTCACAATAGAAGGTTCAGGAATATAAGTGATTTGCTATGATAGTGGTAGTTTTGGTGTAGCTACAGAAACCAATAAGGTTTTTATTGTACACTTAATTCTCTTGTATTCGTACAAATATATTTGAATAAGTCATATAAAGTAATCGCAAATTACACGTTTTCAAGGTAACTTCCAAGCATTGATAGGTGAAAGTATCTAAAGTATTTGTCGATCCTTCACCTAGAGCTGATAGAAACATGTGCATGACTATAGAGGCTATGATCAAATTTCTATAATACCGAGTACATGGATCAATACTAAAACATGAACACAAATATAGATACGATCGGATCAATCGCTTTTAAGAACTAACGAGATAAGCAACTTAAGTAATCCAAAAATTCTTTAAAAGGTAGAGATATCAAGAGCATATTGTACCTTGACACACTTCAGTCATACTATTGCATCTGCCATGTTTACTACTACAATACTTATGAAGTATATGATAATGTTGATGTTGATGCATGTATTGAGACTAACGCGTTGTTTACAGCTAGGGGTCGCATCACATTGTATCAATATCTAAGGACCAGAGATCTCTCCTGCACATATTGAGATTAATACACTTTGCACTAGTTATATATTAAACTTTTCTCTCTGTACTGTTAATATTCTAAAGCATGTTTAATTTCTTAACATATTTTTTGTTCGAGTATCAGGAAACTATAATCTACTTTGGAGATAGTATATGTATTGCAACTGATATATTTAAAGAAATACTAGATCTGTAGCCTCTGCAACTGGTATTCTTCTTATGACAACTTTAAAACTCCACCATAAGGAACAAAGTGATCAATAATTTTATCTTTTATTCATATGGTTTAAGAATTTCAATTACAACCAGATTGTAATATAAGAATTATATTATATGTTTTTAAAGAAGTGATAAATTTAACTGATGAAAAGTTGGGATCGGGTGCCAATGAGGTTCTTTTTCTTTTCAACATATTCTTTAGTAGTATCTCACGTATCATTCTAGTAAATCAAATTATAGTTCCTCCTTCTCTCAAATGATTATTATTTCTCTACTCAAGTTAATACTAAATCATACGTTCAAGAATCAAGACTTTGTTAATATAGCCAATTACCCAACCTTTTCAACCTGTCATATATGTCCTTGTGACCACACAAGAAACTATCTACGGAACAAAAGCCACAAAATAAAGGACAATACTTGCTACCAATTAAAAACAAAAAGCAAAAGCCACAAACAAAAACAAAATTAGATTGATCTAAGAAGAGAAATCAAGAAGTTAACCTTTTAAAGTATTTACAGTTCGGAAGAGAACAACAAATATAATATGTAATTAACATAAAAGAAAATAAATTAGAATCACATTTAATTGAATCCAAATTTAAAGGGGAAAAAACGAAAATTACATAAACTGAAACATCATAATAATTCGTAAAAATGAATGATACACTTTTACCTTGAACTTGGCTCCAAATGCTTGATAATCGAATTTCTTTTAGGTAAAATATGTGTAACAGGAGTCTAAGACCCTAAGAAGGATCAATGAAATCTCTTCTTTACAGAGAAAGAAATCACATCCGTCATAAAAATCTTCCAAACACCATGGCACATAGAGTAGTCCCCAACTTCTTCCAAAATTTCATGGTATGATCACACCTTTCAACTCTAAGTCCTTTAACAGCCACGGGTAAGAGCTGAACAGCGAGTAGATCTAACAGTAGTGAGGGTTTGGAAGAGAAGGAGAAGGGATTTAGGAAAGATTTTTACATCGGCTAGGGTTTTAGGAGAAAGGGGAAGGAATTTGGGGAAACAAGGGAAATAAAGAAAACACTGGCAACGTATTCTATTTCTTAAGTTTAAGCGAAATAATCCAATAAGAAATAAAAAATATCTGTAATATACCTAGTAGCGACTTTGTTGCTACAAATGCGATTTTATGGCAAGTATTTAAAGGTGGCTATAAATTATTCTTCAGCAAAGTTTCAAAATATTAGTAACTACTAGAGGCGACCTCGGTAAAGTTGCCACTAAAATCTGACTTTTTGAGGCGATAATGAAGGTGGCTACTAAATTTATTTTATTTTACCAGTTCTAGTCGCCACTAAAACTAGTACTTTTGTGGCAACAAGAACCGTCGCCACTAAAGATCATCATTAAAAGCCTAATTTCTTGTAGTGCCAGGAGGATCAACAGTTGAGATTTATATGATTAATAATAAAATTTTAACTAGAAATCTAAAATCTACAGCTATTGACTAGTGACTATCGAAACAAGGAATAAGCAATTAAGGTTATCAGAGGAAGAGGATAGGGTTTTGACAGAATAAGTGCATGATAATTGTTCGGGATCTAACTCTAGATAATTCACTTTCAATATTCAAGTGAATCTCTCGAATTCTCTCTATTAGTAGTTCAAACATTCAGCAAATTCTCCTCTCTCGATTAAGTCTTAACCTCACGAGATGAATCAATTTAAGCACAGTGAAGATACACAAGAATGCGTAGTGGATTGGTCTTTAGAAAAATCTCTTTCGAATATTCTCCTAACTAGATTTAATCAATGATTTAACTAGCCTCTTTCGATTAATTAGAAGAATCTATGAACTCAACCTACAATATAATGCAAAGATATCATAAGTTATGCCTCTTTCGGTCACAAGAACAAGTGAGTATAGATGCAATAATTAAATCTTTCAAAAATGATTCAAATACATAAAAATAGAGTTATAATCCACAAACAATCATCAATATACCAAATCCATCAGAACCCAAAAGGATCTACTCCATAGACATGGAGAAGTTCTTCACAAATGTAACTAAAGTTTAGGAAAACATAAATTCAATACAAACCCGGATCTTGAGTGAGGAAGGAATGATTGAATTCTTGTGCTTGTGTTCTTCCAACTCCTCCTTAGCCTCCTTGGCCTCCTTAGGTCTAAATTGTGTCAAAAGTCCCGAAAATGGTATTTTCCCATGTATTTAAGCTATCCCTCAATAAACCCCGGACGAAATTACTCTTTTTTAGCGGAAATGGAAAGTTACTCTAATAGTTTTGTGTTACAACGCTGCATGCCACGCCGCGGCATGCGGCAACCTTATGGAAAATTCCAGAACGATTTGCAAAATGAATTTTGGGCATAATTTGCACTACCGCGGCGCGACTGTGCAGTTTTCTTAGAGTAAGTTCGTTTCTCCAATTTTTGACATTCGGACTTAGTTCTCGACCCTCGAACACGATTCCCATTTAATCCCTTAGGCTTCTACTCAGACTTCAAAGCTCCAAATAGCTCGAATTTGCTCCGCAACATCTAAATAACTCGGAATCACTACTACACGGCATAAAATACACAATAAGTGCAAAACACTAATTAATTAAAGCTCCACATAAGTAAAGTGCAGTGAATTAGAAATAAATAAGTGACTAAAACACGTAATTATAGTCTACCATCAAGGATGACCTTATATGTTTCCCTCTAACACAGGCATCACACACCTTGTCAAAGGTGAACTCAACTTTAGGTAGCCCAAGGACCAAGTCCGTTGCTGCCAACTTGTTGAGTTGGGAGAGACTGGCATGTCCCAGTCTTCTATGCCATAGCAGTAGATCATCTTCCGCTACACTTAAGAATGTGTGCTCACTCTGGAGAAGTGACATAATCGATATCTTGTAGACATGTTTATGTCTCTTACCCTTTAACACAATTTCATCAGTATCAAGCTTAGTGTCAATGCAGATTTTGGAATTGGATTTTACCTCATTTTCTTTGTCGCACATTTGTGTGATCTTAAGAATATTGTGTTTAAGACCTACCACATAATACACATCTTCAATAGCATGAAAGAGTGACTTGCCCCAATACCTGTTATATGGCCCTTTTTCCCATTTCTAAATGACGCACTCCCTCCTTGGAAGGCTATCAGTGAGAGAAAGTTTTTCTTTTCTCCAGTCATATGTCTTGAGCATCCGTTGTCTAGATACCGGTCCTGATTGTTTCTTCTCACCTTAGCCTGCACCAAAATTCACAAGTTAGTTTTGGGAACCCAGACAAGCTTGGGTCCCTTTTTGTTGGAAACGAATGAATCAGATCCCTTCTTACCCAGAAGGGGAGAGGATTAGAAGCTATTTTCTTGTTTACCTTAATCCACTTAGTATGGATAGGAGGATTAACCTTTGGTTCATCTTCTGTCTTCACATTTTTAGAAATACCAAAAGTGCTTCTAAACTGAGCATGAATTAAGGCAGGAAAAAATATCTCTAAAGTGTCCTATTCTTCCACAATGAGTGCACATGTTATTATCATAAATTCCTACATACTTTGGGTCAAATTTAGGAAACTGTTTTCTGTAGTCAATTCCAGATTTGTAAGAGCTACAATTTTCATTCAGCCAATTCTAGGCATCAGAAGATCTATGCCATTTGATAGTCTAGAGAGTTCATAATTAGCTTTTTCTAGGTTTTCATACAAGATCTTATTTTTACATTCAGCATCACACAAATTATTATTAGCAATTTTTAATTCCTATTCAAACTTATCCTGCATATCACTCATTTTTCCTTTGCGATGTATAGCAGGAGACTTCTCATTCTTAGAAGTAAGCTCAAGAACCTGGTTCTTAAGGTCTTTGACCTGTTTCTCTAAACTAGCTTTTCAGATTCAAGCTCTTTGATATCACGTTTGACATAAGAAAGGTTGCTTATTAGCTGATCATTTTCGGTACTCATTTTATCCATTTCATTCATTAAGGTCACAATATGGCCATCAGTTGTTTTTTGAACATAGCATGAATATTTTCTTTCAAATCAGATATACTTACCTGGTTTGCTTCATGTTTAGTTTCTGATTCACTCATGGCCATCATTCCTATCACTTCTTCCTCTGTTTTGGATTCTTCAATCGCCATCAAGTCCACTTCGATGTTTTCATTTCCAAAGTCAGTTTCTAAGGTCCTCCATATATCATGAGCAGAGGTGCAAAAGGACATTCTGAGGAGAGTATTTCTAGGCAAGCTTCTGTAGAGTACATCCTTTGCTTTAGCATTTTTCTGAACTAGCTGACGATCTTCCTTATCGTATTCCTTTTCTCTTTTGTTGCATTTGTTACCTTCACTATCCATTTTGATTGGGAGAATTGGTCCATGACTGACAATTACCCATAGGTCAAGGTCAGTAGCTTGAAGAAATGTTTCCATACGCATCTTCCATTCATCATAGTGGTGTTCATCAAACAAGGAGGTCTTCCAATATGCATTCCAGCTGTACTGGGTTCTGTCTTCACAGCTTGGTATTCATCAATCACATCATAGAGACTTATAGCCTCATCCTCCTTTTCTTCCTCTTGATCACTTCCACTGTCCTTATATATCGCCAAGAATGCCTGCTTCATTGCTTTAGTAAATACTTTGCATTTTTCCTTTGTTGGAACTCTTGGCTCTCATCTTCTCCCGTTTCTCATTTTGCTCGTTCTTTCCTCCGCTCAATTTCCCACATTGGGCAGTCCTTGACCATGTGATCTCGCTTTCCACATTTGTAGCACCCATCATAGTTAGCTTTGTCGATATGCTTGGGCTTACAACTGGTCTCTCTCTTGGATGCACTTTTGGAATTCTTCATGAACCTCTTGAACTTGGCAAACATTGCTAGATTAGGAACATCATAGTCAGATTCATCATCCTCAGACGCTTTAAGAAGCAAGGCCTTATCCTTCTTTGGTTCTTCCTTGTGCAGTTCTATCTTTCTCATTTCATGAGTTTTTAAGTTTCCAACCAACTCATCAAGTGAGATTTTGTCCAATTCCTTGGCTTCCTGGATTGCATGACTTTTGATTCCCATGAAGCGGGAAGGATTCTTAGAACTTTATTAACCAACTCTTTTGAGGTAAACACTTTTTCAAGTGATTTCAGTTCATTGGTTATTATAGTGAGCCTAGTCATCATATCCTGGATGGGCTCAGACTCCTTCATGGAGAAAAACTTATAGTTTCTCATGATCAGCTCAATCCTTGATCTCTTTACTTGGTTTGTTCCTTCATGAGCAGTTTGGAGTACATCCCATATCTGCTTGGCATTAGAGCACATATAAATTCTATTGTACTCATCAGGACCAAGTCCAAAGATAAGGATTTTCATAGCCTCTGTATTCTTCTCCATCATTCTGAAATTTGCTGCCACAAATTCGGAGGGGTCCTTAGGAACTGTTTCATTTTGTGCATTTTGTTTAGTAGGAAACAAAGGACCTTGGTCCACTATGGTCCATAGTTCATAGTCTTCAGCTGTCAAGAAGTCTTCCATTCTTGCTTTCCACCAACTGTAATATTATTCATTGAACAGGGGTGGCATGGTAGTTGACTGTCCTTCATTAATTCCGGGTGGAGCACTCATCTTGCTTCCAAGATCTCTCTAGGTGTTAGCCGTATAAATGAGAGAACCTGCTCTGATACCAATTGTTAATTTGAGTGTCCGTATGGATTACTAAAGAACTTAGTTCTTTACCGTATTCCTTAAGCGTAAAGTAAACAAGCAATAAAATGAACACACCGATTTTACATGGAAAATCACCTAGATCAAAAGGTGCAAAAACCACGACCTACTACGTAGGATTTTCAACTCCAACTCCACTAGAACAACGAGCCAAAATGTATCAATTACAAGATTGTAATTAAATACTCTCCAGTACTCCCACTACTCCTATTTGATTCACAAGTTACTCTAACTTGTAAAGCAAAATACTCACTCCAATTCACTAATTATTTATGATACTTGATTAACAACTCAATTTTCTAAAACACAGTCACTAGACTGACTTAGGAAGAATACAATGCAATTACTCGACTCGAGTAAACGACTTATGGCTCTTTAGTTGATGTGTGAACGGGTAGTTCAGAAGTCCAAAGTTGATCATATTTAAACGCTTCAACTTGAGATCTTTTAGGAGTCCTATTCATAGTCAGCTTCCTCTTTGATAGGATTCCTACTGTTCCAAGGATTGCACAAGTTTTAGGACTTTTGTCTCTGACTGAATTATCCGTATCTTATTGAGCAACGACCCTTATTACTAATAGTAGCCTTCTTCCACCAAACTCGGACCTGGGTAGTTTTGAGATAAAGTTACTGTTTTGTACAGCCGTACAAGTATCAACATGAGGAGCTGATGCTTTCTCATGAGGAGCTGGTTCTTCAGAACAATTAAGCAGCTACGTTGAGGACCTGATTCTTATTTAGTCATACTTAGTTAATCATCCAAACTTCAATACTCAACACCATTTTTGCTCAATCCATTTTTAACCCGCCCAAATCCGACCAAACCCACCCATTTGCCACTACTAATTTTTCTCTTAATCAGAAGGATTCATCCCCTCAAGCGATACAGGGTCCGAGAAAACACTGAGCTTGTCATGCCAAAACATCAGCCTCGGAGAAGATTTTGATCCCATGATGGTGATCCCTGATCTTTTTTATTCATATTTTTCTAGAATGTTTAATATATTAACCAATCGCATATAGACAAAAATTGTCAATAATATATTGCTTTCATATATATGATTAATTACAAGAAAAATGGATTAACATTCCATAAGTAGTATTTTCATATAGAAAACAAAAAACATCTCACAAGTACATTGTAAATGATATAAATCAGTATATTGTTTACACAACCTAGGGAAAAATATAAATTAAATTTTGTATAACATTCCTTACAAAATGATAACCAACTTGTCAGCCTGTATGAAGTCTTAAAAACATGCATATTGGCTTGTAAATTCAAGTCTTCAAAACCTATAGAAGGTAGAAAAGTAAATTCCCTTTAAAACTGTTAAGATATACTACAAATAACTTTTCTGTTAATTTAAGGCTAATAGTGATTTAACTATTCACCTGTCAAATTCTATCAGCTATAGTTATATACACTTCAAAATTTGAAACTTTAACAGCTTTACTGGTGGTGCTGTTGGTATGGACCTAGTCTAGTTCAATATCAAGAAAAGGAGCTTGGATATTATTTTTTTGTCATCTTTTGTTTTGCCTTTTGTTCATAGATTCATTAATTTATTATTATAATATGTATGTAACAAAATAAGCCCAACTTGTATAATGTATGCCCATATTAATTAAAAGGGGTTTTTGTACTTTTCCAAAAAAAAAAAGAAAAGAAAAAACGTTAATACAAAGGAGCTCTGAAAGTACAAATAGTAATAAATTAGAATGTGAAAAAGATGATGTTAGAGTAAAAGCTTATTTAAGGAAAACTACTAAAAACTACCACAAAAGACTAGTTTAATTTGGAATATTTTGATATCAGAAGACTAAGTTTATCAAACTGCTTCTAATTCAGATTTTGTTTCATCGGATAAACAAAAGATTTATTTAGTCAGAATTAAGAGAAAGAATGCAATTACAAAAGTAAAGAAGCATGTCTGGACAAATTTCTAAAACCTACTTATTTTAAAAAATATTTTTGTAAGAAGTGCTTTTAGAGAAAATATTTTTGAATAGTGCTTGGTACTTTTCTCATTTCTCTATACTGGCTTTGCTCATTTTTTCGTGATACGCTTACCTCTCTTTTCAAGCGAATCTCTATTTCAACTGTAGCAGTTTGTGTTTGATTAACCAATCTGAAAAATATTTTTAATAATATTAGATTTGTGCTTCACTAAAATTTCAGAAGTACTTTTGAGGAAAAATAAATTTATTTAATTTTTGAAAAACAACTTCTTCTGCTTTTAAAAGTACTTATTTTTTCCCTAAAAATTTAATCAACCACTTGTTTGCAAGGAATTGCAGACTATTCATGGGTGAATGAATTATGGTATTCTATCTTCACTGTAAAGTGGGACATGTAAATAGGGTGGGCTGTCATTTTTCACTTTTGGGCTGGGTATTAGAGTTAAGCCATATTTTTAATTGTAATGATAAAGTTGCTACTGATCATATTAAATTGATGTTTTTGCTTAAACTAAAATACGAAACACAACTTCAGCAATCTGTATTGGAGTTTGAAACCCCTTAAACGCTTCCTATTTTTTAGTCTTTATTAGCGTAAAATCTAGATATGATTCCTGAAGTTTAAAATAATTTGGTTCAAACCTTGATGGGTGAACCAATATAAAAAGGATTCAAACCACTGCAATTGTTACCGGGTTTGAATCTATAAAGATTTGAAACCCAGTAATCGTTTTGCTGAAATTTGAAACTAAAACACCTATGGTACCTCTTTTGAATTCAAGGATAATGTCTTGTAGTCTTGTGGAAGATAGAACTCCGTGATTATATCAGGGAGTTTAAATTAAGGTAGTTTTGGATGAAACAATATGAAAAAGATTTAAACCCCAATAATTATTGTTGAGGTTTGAACCCTATTAATCGTTGTTGGTTTTGAATCTATAAAGGTTTGAATTCTAGTGTTTGTACTGGGGTTTGAACTTTAATACATTGTGCTAGAATTTTACCTTTAAAAGTTTTTGAAGTTTAATACCGTGTATTTGAGATTACATTGGTAGAGAATATTTAAAATTTTAATTTATTATGCTGGAGTTTCACTTGTACATTGTTTGAAATACAGTACTGATTGCTGAATTTCTTTCGTGTTTTAAATAGAGATATTTTTGAGTGGCTACTTTGTCAATGCAATTGAGCCAAACACTAATATATAATCGACCCAAAAAGTGGCTCTTTACCATTGTTACAATTTACAGTTTAGCTATTATTTTAGATGTTGAGCAAAATGGCCAGTTTTCAGTTGCAAAAACATTAAAAACAAATTGTCCTTTTCTCTTCAACTATTTTAATTCTCGATTTTCTTAACCCAATAAGTATCTGTTAACGTGTTCACAATTCTTTTTGGTCGTCGATGCTCCTGGTGACAATTATCGCTAATACTTTTCCACACTTTTAAGGCTATGCTTAAAGTCTTTGCTCCTTTATATATAAGTTCTTTGATTGAATTTATTTTGTTAATTGTGAATTGTGAAATATACGTATCTATTTACAACAGCAAATTCAGTAATTTCTCACAAGTGGGGTATAGGGAGGGTAAGACGTACGCAGCTTTACCCCTGAAAAGGCAGAAAAGTTATTCCGGTAGACCCTCGGCTAAAAAACGGATGGAAAAAGCAATGACAACAAGTAGGAATAACAACAAGATAAAAATAAGAAAGAAGCCAAAAAAGCAGTTAAAGTCTAGGTAGTAATATCAATCAATGAATAAAAAGATAAATATACGCATCTATTTATTTTAGAAAATTAGTTATCACAATGCTGCAGCAGTTGCTAAGAAAGCCCAAGGAACCAGTGTAAAGGTAACTGTTAATGCACAATAATGTGTATGATAATTCTCACTTGCTGTTAAACAACGAGTATTTGTGACGATGGTTTTTAAAAAAAATAAATTATTTCATACTTTGTTGCTACTGTTACTCTAGTCATAGACATGACCATTTGTCATGTATCTTTCACAAAATACTCATGTTAAACACAATTTACTTTAGATTATAGCCAATATGAAGTATTTGATTGGTACTAGAACAAATGTCTGCATTTATCCAAAGGTGAAATAGTAAATATTTCAAAGGAGTAGAGATTTAGTGCTTCTACTCATGCTTTGTCGTCATTACTGCCACTGCAACCATTGACACTCATGATCGGCAAATTAGGAATACTAATAATATGTCCTTTTAAGGATACAATCCTTAAATTTATTTTTAAAGAGGATTAAGAAAAAATGTGTATTTAAGGAAAACTAAACAAAAGATGTTGGAATTTGGGCTTATGTAAATTGTTTATAGCCTGAAAAGATAGTAATGTGTGTATAGGGTAAAATATATTCATATTTAATGATCGCATGAGAAAGTGACATGTGGAGCCGGAGACAGAAGAAGTCGGATCCGAAGACAACGATCTTGAGGATAGTGTTATTCATAAATGCGAACACCTACCACCTGGTAGTATTTAATGAAGTATATTCTATGGCATAAGTGTATCTTCAATGGCCCTCATAATTGTCATTTAAGAGGAGCTTGATCCTAGGACCTTGTTCCCTAGGTGTTGCTATAAATAATGAGCTCCCAAACCATTGTAAGGGACATGAATTTTCTAACAAGCATACACTATATTCTATCAAAAGCTCAATAATATTTTACTTTCTTGCTTATTCATATTGTTATTACTACCTTCGGAAGCTCTGCTCCTGGAACCGAGATATTTGTTGTTTTATCCCAACTTCAAGGCTAAGTCTTACATTTTTTGTATAATTTTTTTAAATCATTTTTGGATCAAATCGATTCACTTATCTATAAATCACGTATAAATTCAACTATACTGTTTTACGGGTAAACAGTTTGGCGCCCACCGTGGGGCTTAGACAGTTGTGTAATTGAATTGATCCTTGCATCAATTACTAACTTGTTTGATTCTTTGTTCTTAGCAAAAATCATTAAAAATGGCAGATAACAATGTCAACATCGCACAAAACATTGAGGCCCAAGGAAATCAGCCTCAGCACGAAGATTTCACCAGTGATACCTGCAACGCGGGGGATGAGGCCACGCCGGTAGGCAATATCCACGACATATTCGAGAGGCAACTCCTGATGATGCTGAAGACGAGCACGTAGCTGAAACAATAAGGATCTTGTGGGAGCAACAAAAGGCCATTATGGGCCATCTCTCGCGGCAGGATCAGGTCATGACAGAATTAAGGCAGGCATTGTCGGGCGCTTCCAACCAAGTGAATGGATGAGGTCCAGTTCCTTTCGGTGCTTCCGCAAATCAAACAACGCAGATGATCGATAACAACACCCCGAGGTATGAAGTCAGCTTTGACAGGGCCAATGGAAACAGCAGCGATCCGGTTACAACAATGAGAATGATCCCTTTAAAACCGAACTCATGCGGTTTATGAGGGAAGTAAACGCCCGAATGGATCAAAGTCCGGGCGCACCACCGGTATTGAAAGGACCGGATTCAAGAAGTACACCCAATTGTCGTTCAAACCAAGTGCAGCACCAGAGTTGATCCAGAAGTGGTTCAAAATGCCAGATGTGCCAAAATATGATGGTACTTCAGATCCTCAGGAGCATATCACCACCTATACAACGGCGGTGAAGGAAAACGATTTGGCTCCACCCGAAAAGTCAATCTTATTGAAGAAATTCGGAGAGACCCTCACTACGGGGGCCATGACATGGTATTCACTCTTGCCCGAGCATTCCATAGATTCCTTCGAGATGCTCGCGTATTCTTTTATTAAGGCCCATGCCGGGGCCAGAAAGGTACATGCTCGAAAGGCCAACATATTCAGGATTGCACAAGGAAAGTCCGAATTGTTGCGGGAGTTCATGATCCGATTCTAGAAAGAAAGGATGTAGCTTTCGGCCGTACCAGACGAATGTGCAGCAAAAGCATTTACTAAAGGGTTGAATACGAGAAGTTCCGATGTTTCCCGAAAATTCAAAGAAAATATGCTTGAGTTCTAGGCAACAACATGCACGGATGTTAACAACCACTACGAGTCAAAGATAAGAATTGAAGATGATCAGCTCAGCTTTCCGGCGTCAGTCAAAGGCCGGTACAGGGAAAAGAATAAAGAGAAATTAAAGGATGATTTTGACACAGATCGACGGTCTTCAAGGGGTCAGTTTTTTCCCTATGAGCAGGCCGAAGGATGCGGCAGAAGTTTCCGCTCGGCGGATAGATTCGCTACCGATAGAAGAACTGATCGCAGCCGGAATAATTGGTCACTGCAGGACAAGGAGACATTGGGTTCTCGAGATTCTTTCTACCCCAGGCTTTCCAAATAAGACTTTAACATCAGCATAGTGGAACTGGTGTTGGCTATGAGGAACATTAAAGAAGCACGATTCCCGAAGCCAATGAGATCCGATCCCAGCCAAAGGGATCCTAATTTGTGGTGCGAATACCATGGAACCATCGGTCACCAAACAGGGGACTGTCGGCATCTGCGTGCGGAGGTGGCGACATTGCTAAAAAACGGCCATCTCAGAGAATTTTTAAGCGACCGGGCTAAAAACAACTACGGATGCAATCGTGATAATGCAGAACCTTCGAAAGTAGGAGAAAATCCCCCACATTTGTCGCTCAACATGATTTTCAGTGGGAACGAGATTAATGGTGTGACAGTTTCCGCGGAAAAAAGACGAAGGTGTCAGTGATCCACAGTAAGAGGCTTCGGGAAGTCGCTGAGGACGACATTACCTTCACAGAGGAAGACGCAGATGGACTGCTACTACCATACAACGATGCATTGGTAATTTCTTTAAATGTCTTAGATTTTAAAATTAAACGTGTTTTGGTGGACCCACGAAGTTTGGCCAATATCATCCAGTGGAGAGTGTTGGAGCAAGCCAAGTTACCGGAAGAATCATCCCGGCCACAAAACTCCACACAGGTTTCAACTTAGTGAGCATGACAACTCGATGAGAGATCCTGATGCCCACAAATGTCGAGGGGTGATGAAGATGACCCTTTTCGAGGTGGTGGACGACAATATGGGCTATAATATTATCTTGGAGAGGCCGTAGTTGCACGAGATGAAGGTTGTGTATTATATATCATCAGTTGCTGAAATTCCCAACTCTCGAGGGAATTATACAAATAAGAGGTGACTAACCGATAGCAAGGGGGATGAACTCAATCTCAGTTCCAGTAGGAAAGAGAAGGAGCATGCGACATAGCAATTACAGGAACCGGCGCCTGCTCCAAAGCCGAGCGAAGTCAACCAGGGGGAGGAGTCGACGAAATCCTATCAGGTACCAAGATATTTCCAGGTACCAAAAGAAACAGATACAACAAAATCCACAGCGGAAGAACTTGAACAAGTCGCGTTGTTCGAAAAGTTCTTGGAGAGGAAGTTCCTCTTGGGAACAAGGACTAAACCCCAAGCTCATGTCTGGATTTATCGACTTTCTTAAATTTAATGTCATTTAATTTGCATGGTCACATGTGGATATGACAATTATCCCGCCGCAAGTGGCTGTGTACAAACTAGCCTGGATCCCTAAAACCCTCCGGCAAGACAGAAAAAACGTCATATTGCCGAGGTCGAAAACAAATTTGTCAAAGAAGAGGTAACTCACTTACTTGATATCTGTTCAATCTGAGAGGGAAAGTATCCTGACTAGCTAGCTAACGTAGTAGTAGTTCCAAAAAAGAATAAAAAATTTCGCATGTGCGTAGATTATAAGGATTTAAATAAGGCGTGCCAAAAAGATTCATTCCCATTGCAAACATTGATCAAATGATTGATGTGACTGCCAGACATGAGTTAATGAGTGTTCTCAATGCATATTCCGGGTACAACCAAATTAAGATGAACCCGGAAGATTAGGAAAAAACTTCGTTCATAACGAACTTCGACACATATTGGTAAAATGTGATACCTTTCTGGATAAAAAAATGCCGGAGCCACTTACTAGCGGCTTGTAAACAAAATGTTTGAGAAACAAATAGGGAAAAATATGGAGGTTTACATAGATGATATGATGGTTAAGCCTTTGAACGCAGGTGATCATCTTTAACACCTGCAAGAAACCTTTGACATCTTAAGGAAACACAACATGAAGCTTAACCCCAAGAAGTGTGCATTCGGGGTCAACTCCAGTAAGTTCCTAGGATTCCTTGTGTCGCAAAGGGGGATCGAGGTTAACCCCGAAAAAATTAAAGCCATCGAAGACATCCTGGACCAGCTATCAAGCGTAAAAGAGGTTCGACTGCTGACAGGGAGACTGGCGCTCTAAACATATTCATTTCCCGGTCTTCGAAAAAATGCCATCATTTCTTACACTTCTCAAAAAGAAGAATAACTTCGAATGGACTCCAGAATGTCAACAGGCTTTGAAGGATTTGAAAAGGTATTTGTGAAATCCTCTATTAATGTCAAAATCGAAAGAAGGCGAACAAATGCTGATCTACTTAGCGGTCTTGGAGGTAGAGGTAAGCCCCGTTTTAGTCTGTGAGGACGAAGGCACGCAATCTCCTATCTACTGTATAAGTAAAATTTTGACGGGAGTAGAAAATCGCTACCCACATCTAGAAAAATTGGCCTTAGCCCTCGTAGTCGCCACTCGAAAATTAAGGCCTTATTTCCTATGCCACCCCAAAGCTGTGGTGACCACTTTTTTCATGTGGAGTTTTCTTCATAAACCTGAACTCTCAGTTAGGCTGGCCAAGAGCGCAGTCGAAATGAGTGAATTTGACATAGAATATAAACCTAGGACTGCGATTAAGTCACAGGGTTTGGCCGACTTTGTGGCTGATTTCAGTCCGAGACTATTACCTTTGGCTATTAAATAAGAAGTGATGGTTTCATAATCGACATCGAGAGTTTGGACCTTGTTTATGGACGGAGCTTCCAATGTGAAGGGGTCCAGGCTCGGCATAGTGCTAACCACGCCCCCGGGAGAAATCCTAAGGCAGGCCATAAGAACTGTTCCTCTAACTAACAATAAAGCAGAGTATGAAGCTTTGATTGTAGGGCTCGAGATGGCCCAGGGACTGGACTCCGAGGTCATAGAAATCAAAAGCGACTCCCAATTGGTAGTAAATTAGGCGTACAGGATCTTTGAAGCCAAAGAAGAACTCATGCAACATTACGTAATGAAAGTCTAGCCTCTGCTTGCTCGGTTAAGGGATTGGTCAATTATGCACATCTCGAGGGAAGAGAAGGTAGAAGTAGATGCACTAGCCAATCTTGGATCGTCCACGGAAATGAAGGGATCAGACTCCAGCACGGTCGTATAACTTATGCATTCAGTATTGGACATGAATAGCAATTATGAGGTGAATACAACCAATTTGGTCTGGGACTGGAGAAATGAGATCATTAACTATCTTGAGCACAGACAATTGCTTGAAGATCTTAAGGCATCTCGGGCGCTGTGCACTAAATCAGCTCGATACAGCTTCAGGGGATGTCAATTGTACAGATCATTATAAGGCTCGTTGGCCCGATGTTTGGGAGCTTCTGAAGCTAACTATGTTATGCGAGAAGTCCATGAAGGATCTATGAAAATCACTCAGGCGCGAATTCCTTATTATTAAAACTAATTAGGGCAGGATACTACTGGCACTAGATGGAACAAGACACCAAGGCTTATGTTCAAAAATGTGATAAATTTCAAGCACCATTGGTACATCAACCGGCAGAGCTACTGCACTCAGTTTTATCACCATGGTTGTTTATGAAGTGAGGGATGGATATAGTCGGACCGCTGCCACCGACCCCGATAAGGTAAGATTTTTTTTTTGATTTTAACTGACTATTTTTCTAAGTAGGTTGAAGCAGGTCCTTATCAGAAGATCGACGAACGTGAAGTGGTAGATTTCTTGTGGGAGAATATAATTTGCAGAGTTGGATACCCAAAGAGATAGCCTACGACAACAGGCCATAATTTATGGGCGCAAAGGTCACAAAATTCCTTGAAGACATAAAAATAAAAAAGATCAGATCATCACCCTATCATCCGAGTGCAAACGGTCAAGCAGAATCAACAAACAAGGTGATTATACAAAATCTCTAAAAGAGATTGGAAGCAGCTAAAGGTAAATGGCCCGAAGAGCTGCCAGGAGTCCTATAGGCATACCGGACAATGGCCAAGTCAAGCACAAAGAAAAATCCTTTCTCTCTTGTGTATGGAACAGAAGCCCAAATCCCGGTGGAAGTAGGAGAGCCTACTCAGAGATACTTCCGAGCGGACGAAGAAACAAACAATGAAGCAATGTTGGTCAAATTGGAGCTTCTCAATGAACGAAGGGACTTGGCGCATATAAGGATAGCAGCTCAAAAGCAAAGAATGAAAAGATATTACAATCGAAGAGCCAACCTTCATTATTTCCAAGTAGGAGACTTGGTTTTAAGGAAAGTAACTCAGAACACCTAGGAGCTCAATGTAGGGAAGCTATGTCTGATATAGGAAGGCCCCTACCATGTTTCAGCTGTCAACGGAAAAAGGGTCATACGAGTTGGAAAATCAAGACGAAGAAAAGTTTTTGAGCAACCGGAATGTGGCACACCTCAAGAGATATCATTGCTGATGAGCCTTACCTATACTGAAAGTATGTGTTGTACTCTTTTTTCCTACCTTCAATTTTTGTCTCAATTGGTTATTTCTAGCAAGGTTTTTAACGAGGCAGCAACGAAAAACATATTATGAAGGAAGCTTCTTCAGCAGTAATAGGACCTTTAAATGACAAGGCACGCAAGCAAAGAGTCACTACAGAGCGGTTAATGATGGTAGGTAATAATTGTGTGTTTTAGTTGCTTGTCGCACTCTAATTTACTGCACTTTAATTGAGTTTGAGCTTTAATCGCTAGTGTTTTGCACTAATTTTATGTTTTATGCCTTGTAGAAGTGATTCCAAGCTATGTAGATGTTATGGGATGAATTAATGCTATTTTGGAGCTTTGAAGTCTGAGTAAAAGCCCAAGTATTCAGTTGGGATCGAGTTCGGGGATCAATGAACACTGAAGCATTCAAAAAGAGAGAAACGAAGAATCGAGTCGGGCGTCACTCAGGAGCACGAGCGCACACTGGGTGGGCATTGGGCATGCATATGAGGTAGAACACTACGCAAAGAGCACAGCCTAATGCACGAGCACCCTCCCAAGTGTACCGCCGCGCACGTCCTATCCGGGGAAATTCCTATTTCGTGAAGGAGAAGTGTGTTTGTTTGGGCCCGACCCTACTTGGTATATATAAATGGAAAAGTGATATTATTGAGGACTTTTGACATACTTTAGACCTAAGGAGGCTAAGGAGAAGTGGGAGAAGCAAGAGAACAAGGATTGCATCCTTCAATCCTCACTCAAGAAAAGGGTTTGGATTGTTTTATGTTTTCCTTTAACTTAAACTTATTTGTGATGAATTTATCCATATCTATGGAGTAGTTCTCTTTAGGGATTGATGGATTTGGCGTATTGATATTTGTTTGTGGATATTAACTCTAGTTTTTTGTTTAATGAATCGTTTTGGGTGTTTTAATTGTTGCATCTATATTCACATGTTCATATAATCGAGAAAGGTATAACTTGTGATATTTGGCACTATCTTGTTGGTTGAATTCATTGATTCTTCTTAGTAATCGAAAGAGGTTGTCCTAAGACCAACCCACTATGAATTCTTGCATATATTCACCCAGTATAAATTGGTTCATATTGTGAGGTTGAAACTTAATCGAGAGAGGAGTTTCTACTAAATGTTTGAACTAATAATTCTGTGAATTCGAGAGACTCACTTGAACATTAGAAGTGAATTAACTAGAGTTAAATCCCAGACAATTATCTTGCACCAATCCATTCAACCCCTATTTTCTCCCATTGATATCTCCCTTGTCAATTGTCAATTAGCTCTAGATTATTAGTTAATTTTAATTTTAAATCACATCATTCTAAACTGTTGATTATCTTGGATAGCAACCTAGCTACAAACTACGATAATATTGTTTAAATCCAATCCTTGTGGATATGATATTATACTATACTATCTTTGACTAGCGAGCATATTTAGGTATGTGTTTTAAGCTCGTCAAATTTTGGCGCCGTTGCCGGGGATTGGAAATCAATGGTGTTGGAAATAGTTTTTGGTGCTAATTCATGAATTAGGTTTTAGGTTTTTTCTTTTCTTTTTCCTTTTCTAGTTTATTTTCTTGATTAGTTGAATTCTTTTCAAGATTTGTTTTATAGTTCCTAACAAGTTGGAGAAGATACTGTAGATATGGACCTCTTAATATTGTGAAGATGGAGTACAACCAGCCTAAGAAAACGGTTGATGAGTTAGCAGCTGAATATTATCAGTCGTCTGCTATGTGTTTTAAATACAGTGGAACTCATCTATGGGTTGATTGCCAAATAGGTATATATTCTTCCTATGGATCGTATTTTGAACAATCACACTCTATTTCTAGTCCGTACAGGTATGAGGGTTCACATCGGCACAATCTTGACTCTAGTTGGGATGAATACCCTTATTATAACTAGAATGGAAGCGAAGTGAGACAACCAGGGGAGAATGGTAGTTTAGCAGAGCTTATGTATAAGTTTATAAATAAGGTGGAAGAGAGATTTACATAAGATGATGAAGCCATTAACAACCTAACAATGCAAGTAAGTCAAATTATAAGTACACTTTTAGAAAGCTCTTTGTGTTGTGATGGTGAATATATGGAGGAGATACCCTGTGAGAATGAGCCTACCCAAGAGGATGAGCATCCACAGAGAGAGCTTTCTACTGTTCAAGAGGACTCTGATTCAACTGAGATGATTGGTAATAAGGCTGTGGTTAAGTGTGAAGCAACGGAAGAAGAGTTCAAACCCCCATCCACCTTTCCACATCTGCAATATGTAGTAGAAGAGAATGAGAAACAAATGATCTTGGACGTACCATAGGAATATTCACTTGACCTTTCAACTTTGTTTTATTATTCTAGCCTTGATCATGTGGATTTTATTTTTTGGGATTTACAGGAATATCTATGGATTGATCCCGTGAAAGAATGCAGGAACAAGTTGAGGATGATCATGAATGAGCAATTCACCGCTCAGATGAGGACAAGAAAGAAAGAAAAAGAGCAGGTCTTGCAGGTATTCTCAAAAGACTTGATTTTAATGAGCTTCATAAAGAATCCCAATGAGTGAAAACGAGGAACGAATTCAGAATTAGGGGTGGTGTTCATAAGTTCTCGGAAAAGAAGAAAATTCAGGGAAGTTTCCTTTACCTTATGCTCTTTTATTGTGCATCATCGGGACATGCCACAACTTAAAGTGGGGGTGGGGGATATTTGTATGTTGTATGTATGTATATTAGTAGTAGTTTTGCTTTTTAGTAGTTAGAGATAGAAAAATAATTTGGAAAACCATTAAAATTTTAAATTTTTTGATTTTTCCCAACGATGGATATCAATCGATAGGTTTCTTGAGGGATTAAAGTCGAAAGAAAAAAAGACAAAAAGATTTTCTTATGTAGGTAGTGTAATAATTTCTCCTTGATTTTTCTTTGTGCAACGGTTCTTTTTCAAGGATTTTGTTTGAACCCGGTGTAGTTAGTTTTTGTTTGGTAGAATAGTAGGAAACCTTATTCTATGGTTGGAATTGAAAACAATGTCTCTTGACTTTTGAGAATAGTGAGTGCTTTAGTTGTGACACTTAGGCTCAGTTTTTTGACTCTTGCATAAGTACCTTAATTTGTATAAAGTTAATTTTGTTTAACTGCTTTGACTAGAGTGTCTTGATGAGTCTGATCTTGTCTTGATGAGCCTGCTCCTGAGTGAGTTATGTGCCATGTTTGTTTGAGGTTTTGTGTTATTCTGTGCATTGCATTTGATGTCTAGAACTTGCCCCGTGTGTTTGCAAAGCGAAATAGTAGTTTTGTGCAGTCTTGGAAGTAATATAGGTATTTGTTGTTGAGCTAGTTATATGTTTTACCCACCAAATTGTTATGTATTGTAGTTAACCCCGTTGAGCCTGTAATCTCTTTTCTTTGGCAACCACACCCATTTGTTAAATTGACTATCTATTTGAACCTTTTACCTCTAGTGAGCACTTGAATTGGTATGAACTTTGTAAAAGTTGAAGTGTGGGGTGTTGATTTGGATTTCGAGTGGAACTATTGAAATAAGGAAGAAATGTACACTGTTTTGAAAAAAAAGTAAGAGCCACTTAAACTGAGAGGAAAAAAAATATAGTTGTATTTTTATAAAAATTAATCATTGATAAGTGGTAAATCTTGATGTAATTGTGCTTAAAGAAGTTGGGAGCTAATGTATGTTGATGTGAAGGTGGAGTTATGGTTTGCATCTGTGTGGGATTTTGAACAATAAATTGTATGTATTAAAGTGCTTAGGGAGGTATAGTCACTCCTGTATCTAAATATATCATACCCATCTCGTAGCCTACATTACATCCAAATAAAGTCCTACTTGATCCTTGACCGAATGGACTCAATTAGTAGAGTAGTACACTAATGGACAAGCCTATGGTCCATCTTTTGTAGCATATGAATGTTGTTTCTGAGAGTGAGCAGATTCTTTCTATTTGAAGTTCCTAAATTTTCTTAAATTTTAGTGTGTGTGGGACTACTCTATTTTGTTGTGAGGGCACTTGATTTATGAAGGAAAGATAATACTTGACCTCTATATTAGGGTAAGTAAGCAGGTTATAAATAATACGTGGTACTTGTGAGTCAAATCTTGAGGTGAAGATGTTACACTATTGTACTTAGTTTACTTTAAATATTCTTGGTATGATGAGTTATAAGAGTTGTGTAATGAGGTCATGTCTATATAACGTGTAGTTTGATTGCTCGAGGACGAGCAATGGTTTAAGTGTGGGGTGTTGATGGTAGGCAATAATTTTGTGTTTTAGTTGCTTGTCCCACTCTAATTTACTGCACTATAATTGAGTTTGAGTTTTAATCGCTAGTGTTCTGCACTAATTTTATATTTTATGCCTTGTAGGAGTGATTCCGAGCTATGTAGATGTTATGGGATGAATTCACGCTAATTTGGAGTTCTGAAATCTGAGTAAAAACCCAAGGATTTTGTTGGGATTGAGTTCGGGGATCAACAGACGCGGGTGCATTCAAAAAGAGAGAAACGAAGAATTGAGTCGGGCATCACCCAGGTGCGCGAGTGCGCATATGAAGCAGAACACTACGTAAAGTGCACGGCCTAATGCGAGAGCACCCTCCCAGGTGTGCCACCGCACATGTCCTGTCCGGGAAAAGTCCTATTTCATAAAGGAGAAGGTGTGTTTGTTTGGGCCAGGCCCTACTCGGAATATATACATGGAAAAATGGTAATTTTGAGGACTTTTGACTTACTTTAGATCTAAGGAGGCTAAGGAGAAGTGGGAGAAGCAAGAGCACAATGATTTCATCCTTCAATCCTCACTCAAGAAAAGGGTTTGGATTGTTTTATGTTTTCCTTTAACTTAAACTTATTTGTGATGAATTTCTCCATATCTATGGAGTAGTTCTCTTTAGGGATTGATGGATTTGGTGTATTGATATTTATTTGTGGATATTAACTCTAGTTTTTTTGTATTGAATCATTTTGGGTGATTTAATTGTTGCATCTATATTCACATGTTCATATAATCGAGAGAGGAATAACTTGTGGTATTTGTCCACTATCTTGTTGGTTGAATTCATTGATTCCTTTTAGTAATCGAAAGAGGTTAGTTGAATTATTGTTTAGACCTAGTTAGGAGGATAACCGAAAGAGGTTCTCCTAAAAACCAACCCACAATGAATTCTTGCATATCTTCACCGAGCGTAAATTGGTTCATATTGTGAGGTTGAAACTTAATCGAGAAGAGGAGTATCTACTAAATGTTTGAACTAATAATTGAGTGAATTTGAGAGACTCACTTGAACATTAGAAGTGAATTAACTAGAGTTAAATCGCAGATAATTATCTTGCACCTATCCAGTCAACCCCTATTTTTTCGATTGATATCTTCCTTTCTTACTTTTGTTTCGATTGTCATTCGTCAATTAGCTCTAGATTATTAGTTAATTTTAGTTTTAAATTACATAATTCTAAAATATTGATTATCTTGGATAGCAATCTAGCTACAACTCCGATAATACTGTTTAAATTAAATCCCCATAGATATATTATACTATACAATGTTTGACTAGTGAGCATATTTAGGTGTGTGTTTTAAGATCGTCAGTCGAATAGTTTTTTGCACGGTAGCAAAGTTCCTACGGGAAGTAAAGTTTGCTGTCGAACAAAGATTACCTGACCGTTCACAAGTGCAAGCCATTGGGGGATTGTTAGATAGTCTTTGGCTTGAAAGTATAAATTCTTAAGGGGAAGTGAAGTTTGCTATCGAACTGAAGATTATCTAAGCATTCACTAGTGGAATCCTTAAAAAGGTGCAAAACTTCCAGTGTTCAAATTCACATTCTTCGCATTCGATCACCGGGGGGAATGTTAGGAGGATATGGCAACAATGACTGCCACATCGACCGAAATACGAAACCCGGAAACATAGTTTTATCATCGGGACCGGGGACTGCGCGGTCAGCCCCCCAAGAAAAAAGTTGTACAAGCTAGTCACAAGTAATGGCAATTTCTTCTTAGCACAATGAGTACTTATGTACTTTTGAAAATGGAAGGAATAAAGCAAAGTTCTTTTATTTCTATCTTATTTCTTGTTTGAACGATGAATTAATTTTATCATTTGAAAGTTAAACAAGTACTTTAAATGCTAGTGCCGTAATGAACAGAAGACGTCCTCTTCAAGAACACCGTAAACATAAGGGGTCCCTCTCTTATGAAACTCTCACGTTAAAGGATTGATTTCGGAAGAACTTATGCCCGGAATCTAAATATTACCGAAGAAAAATACATCTAAAACCTCACAAATCTTTGCCCGGAAAACTTGCGAGAATACTTAAGCAAAAAAGATCGCAGAAAGAAAAACTTGCTCAATACTTAAACAGAAAGTACGCAAAGAGAAAAACTTGCACGACACTTAAACGAAAAGGATGCTTCTATTCACAATAAACATGCCAAACGGCATAAGTACAAAGATACAGGAAAGAAAAGAAAGCGAAACCTAAGCTATTGCATCTCCTAAAACCAGAGGAAGAGAAGCATCTGCACCCCCAAGAGAAGTAAATGGATCCGCCGCCGGCTCAATATCTTGGCTTTCACCATTTTTGCCTTCAGCATCATCACCTCCCGGTTCTTCTTCAGTTCACGAAAACTCAGAACAAGAACTAGAAGAGTCGGTAGCATCAGGCTAGAGCAGTTACCCTTTCGGGGAATTGACTTCAGCTCGTAGGCCTTAGCGATTTTAGCTTCAAAGTTAATGATATCCGCTTTGGCCTCTTCCAAGGTTTGTCTCCTCATACTATGCATAGAATATATTTTTTCAACAATAAGGGAATCCGCTCGGCACTGAAGTTCTTCTTTATGTTGGTCAACCTCGGCAGAATGGTTGTCTTGCTCGGATCTAGTGGCCCGGAGACTGACATCAGGTCCATGGACAATGGAGCTAAAAACCTTATTGTCCTCTATGGCCCTCTTATTCCTCTCCTCCAACCGGGCATACTTCTTCTCGGCAGTAGTAACTTCTTCAACTTTGGAGTTTGAAGCTGCCTCCAAATTACTCAATCTTTTAGCAGAGGCAGCATCGCGATCGGATGCAGCAAGAACGTCATTATTAACTTCAACCTATTTGGACCTAGCTTCTTCAAATTGTTCCCTTAACGGGGAAATCTCCTGGCTAAGGGTCACTATCTCTTGCTTGCTTTGCTATAACCGAGCCCCCAATTCAGCAGCCTCAGCAGCTCGTGCTTCCTGCCCGGACGACGCATAACAATCTGATCCTGCTCAACCAATAAATGAACCCGCTCGGAGGTAAGTTCCTCCTTATCAAGAATCAACCTTTGATGTCCCTCAGAAGCAAGAAAATTAGCCTGAAAAACAAAAATATAAACTCAAAACCTTGCCATAATAACGATAGAAGAAACAACAAAGGAAACAAAGATTATATCGTCGCTGCATTGTGCATAGCATTATTCAACAAACACTCTCGAGATAGAGTATGTATTGTATTCCTATATTTTTCTGAAGCCAGAGGCTTTAGATAATTAGCAAGTTCCACCGACCGGGACAACAGATGGCAGCCGGTAGAAATTTAGAGGGTGACGCTCCTCCTCTTTTGGGATCTTCGTAGGGGGCAACATAATTTTTCCCCAAATTCCCATAAACTGGGGACTGGTAAAGAGGGATATCCTCCTCTCAGGCAACTGCGTCCGGTGGAGATGATATAGCAGTTGCTGGTGGTGAAGGCAGAGTTGGTGAAAAAGGAGATGAAGCTGATGGCATTGTAGGTGGAGAAGCATTTGCGGCAAATGAAATGCTGGTTATTAGTTACTCATCAACAGAAGACGGAAGCGATCCGGTACTCAGGCTCACAGTATCGGGCACAACTACTGGGACTCGAAAGCGAGAGTTAGCATTTTCCACCATATCATACTCCCCCCAGAGTGTCGAGGCATCGTCCTCAGTTGGTGTAACTAGCTCAACAGATTGAGCATTATGTTAAGCTGATGAAGGTCATCGTCTTCTATGTAGAGAAGCCCCATCATCACTAGCTTCACCATCATCGTCGAGCACCAGGGTGTCTATGGCCGGCAACATTCGGAGATGGCTCAAGCGTTGCATTCTTTGCTTTTTTATTTTTTCCCCGGGTCACGGAGGAGCGTCGTCTTTTTTGTTGCTTGTTCTCCAGCCGGAGACTCCAAGAAGAAGCACTTGCACCGGATGCAGTATTACTACACCCTTTCGGGCAAAGGCCTCCTACAACAGCCTCGCCGCATATGAAGGATCAGCCAAAACATCATCCTCGGGGACAACAACTAAGCCCTAGGAGAAAAAGGTTAATCAGTTTTCTTATACGAAAGGTAAAAATAAGATGAGTTCAACCTACCATGAAATTTGGCCTTCCACCCATATTTAAGAGCCAGTTCTTTCCACGTGCAGGTCTCAGGCGTAGTGACATTCAAAATCTTTTGGACCCATTAGTCCAAGCCTTCAACCCTCGGTGGAGTCTACCGAGTTGCTGAATGAAGTGAAAGAAGAGGGATCTATAATAGCATGGGGTGATCTTTAACTAGAAGAAAAGACAATGAATGAACTTACGAGTAAGTTCTACAATTCTAGAAAAGATGAAGTCGTGGCCAGAATGACGTCCTGGTGGCAACTGCAACGAATTGTTCCATCCACCCGCAGTCGTTGTCATCATCTATGCTGGTTAGTAGAGCATGGTGACCACGTTTGCTAAAATTTATCATTCCCCTGCAGAAAATCTTGGGGGAATAAAGGTTCATTAATCGAGCCAGGGTTAACTCTTCTCCCGTATCCTGGCATAGACGCCGAAGACAAGAAACTGTCCTCCACACATAAGGGCTTACTTGTGCCAGGCATACCTGGTAATGGATGCAGATCTCCACAATAACGGAGTCAAGCTCCTCCCTGAAAGAGAACGACCCCAAAGTAAAAGGGATAGGTATAAAAATATGTGAAACCCTTCTTGGGTAAGGTAATCCACTCCGCCAGGTTAGGAGCGATGATGTTTGAATCATGGCAATTGTAGTCTTCCTTCACAGCAGGAATGCTGGAAGGACGGATAGAAGAACGATACATACCAACAGCCCACGTGCGAGGGTTGGCGGAAGGATATTTCTCTTAGAAGTCCTTAGTTGTGACAAGACTTCTTAGAATAATGGTTCCCACCGTAAGAAAAGCAGCATCATCAGCTTTACCTTTGTTCTTTGAGGAACTAGGGTTTCTGGAAGAAGAAACCATTGTTATCAGAAAAAAAAAAAAAGGTTATCTCTGAAGAAGAAGGTTAAAGAAAGTTGAAGACAAATACGTGTTGAGTAAAGAAAGTTCGAGAAAGTTTGTAAAATTATAAAGTGTAAATGAAGAAGTTTGAGTGCGTATAAGAAAAGGAATAGACGGCTAAAATGGTGGCCATAATTACCTCGATAATCGGCAAAAGTGGTACTGAATCGTAGGATGATGCGTATTCGGGGCATTAAATACGGAGAGGCGTGCGTCTAATCAACCGTCAGAAACTTTTTAGAGGGGGTCAAAGAATTTCCCGCCAAAAAGGGTATCTCTATCAACTTCCTAGTGACACAAGGTTATGCCACGGGAAAGCGGGTGGATTATCTGTATAGGTAAAATATATTAATATTTAATGATCGCATGAGAAAGCGACACGTGGAGCCGAAGACAGAAGACAGTTGGGTCTGAAGGCAACGATCTTGAAGAGAATGGTATTCATAAAGGCGAATTAAACACCTACCACCCGGTAGCATTTAATGAAGAATATTCTATAGCATTAAGTACACGGTCCGTTACAATGAATATGACATTGACTCCCTACCGTTACATATTCTTCAATAGCCCTCATAATTGTCATTTAAGAGGGGCTTGATCCTAGGACCTTGTTCCCTAGGTTCAGCTATTAATAGTGAGCTCCCTAACCATTGGAAAAAACAGGAATTTTCTAACAAGCATCACTATATTCTATCAAAGGCTCAATAATATTTTACTTTCTTGCTTATTCATATTGTTATTATTGCATTCAAAAGCTCTGCTCCCGGAATCGAGATTTCTGCTGTTTTATCCCAATTTTAAAGCTAAGTCTTATATTTTTATATAATTTCTTTATCATTTTAGGATCAAATCGATTATGTTATCTACAAACCATGTATAAATTAAATTATACCATTTTATGGGTAAACAACATAGCCCAAGTGGTGGATAAATAAAAGGCCTAATAGTAAATACTGTGTGTGTGGATAAGTGATGCCCAATAACAATTGGCCTGTGATAGGTAGACATTCTTTATAAATAGAGGCAAACCTTCCTTTCCCTAGCTATTAGAAAATCCTAATGTATTATGTCTCTTGAATAGGTGGTAACAGTAGATATCCCATCAGTCAAGTTCTCCGAATTATGAGAGTGGGTAGCTAATGGATTGTGAAAATTAGTCTCAGGTATAATCATTATTTGCTGTCGCTGTTAAATCGATAGAGTTGAACTGTACGCTTTCTTAAACTCTTAACTCTAGATTGATTGCATAATTGTGTCTTCATCTCCATTATGATTGCGAATTAATTATCTTACAAATTGTATCAAAGCCACCGTAGGAATTAAGATCAATGAAATTAATCTTGAATTTCGAAATATATACAGTAGTGCTTTCAACTTTCGAACAGCAGTACAACACAATGAAATTTGGTTCACTATGCCATTGTTTTGGGTGATCTTCTCATCGGCGGGTAGAGAAGTATCTACTATTTTTGCAACATGAGTTTTAATATATTGTAATTGAAATTAGAGCATTAGAAACGTCAATAAGTGAAAAAGGGTAAGGAAGAGATAAATGGGTGGCGGCGGCAAAAGTGGGTTTAGCCACTGGATTGACAAAACCAGAGAATCTTTTCTTTCCCTTGGTTAATTGTTGGATGAAACCAATAAGACAACATTAAGATTGAGAGGGATTCTGGTGGGATTATGTTCTGAAATTGATCAATTCAATTTGAAAGAATTTATTAAAGCCCAAATGGGTTTTTGTTTACAGTTGCTGCAAAAAGTAGCATACCGATTTCTCTTTATTTCTGTTTACATTTTATTAAACCACTTTGTCCCAAAATCCCTTCAATTGACCTTGCCGTTTGACCAAAAAAATAGAGATGTTGGTTCGAATAATTAAATTTATATAAATGAGGGTTAATTTTAGTATTCGATAATATCACATGAATGAGTCAATAAATAGTAATAAATACTATTTATTGTTATTTATTGATATTTAATGTTATATTATTGCCTTTGATTCCTACATTATTGTTTTTAATTTCTACTTAAATATTATTTGTTGTTATTTATTGACTCATTCATATGATATCATCGAATGCTAAAATTAACCCTTAATTTATATAAATTTAATTATTTTTATATTTATATTTTTTGGTCAAACGCTTATAACCGTTATAACCGTTGAATGATGACTGCTGCTTTTACTATTTGGTTTGCCGGTGGATTAATTTTTCTAATTCAAGATTACGTTTGTCACTTGTATGTCGAACGTCAAGTGTCAGAAATTTTTGTTAGGTTACTTTTGCTGATGTAGTTAGAGAATGGATTTAAAATTACTATAATAAATTAATTAATTAATAAATAAAAGGGTTTTATGGATGTTATTTCATAACATGTATTAACGTGTATAACTAAGAAACGGTATAAATAGTGTCACCAAAGTGGTGTACTTATTTGGAGTCACTGAAAAGTTCGTAATATTATATACATGTGAGATCATTTAATACATGGATTGAGAATTATAATTAATAGATAATTTTTATTAAAGTGGTCTGTTTATTTTGCGTTATTGAAATATTCTCAATGCACCATATCTAAATTATCTTTTATAAGTGTAAACTAGTGTTGGAGATTTTCTTTTTGATACGATAACGCTAAATTAATTTATGAGATAAGATAGTATATTTCAACACAAAGGATGATGCTTATATATAATAAAAAATAAAGGATATTTGTTGTAAGAGGAGGTTTTGTGTCTCTTACGTAAAGAAAGGACACAATGTATGCCTTGTACTCTTGGATAATTAGGGGGGAGGGGAGGGGGAGGGGGGATTTATCTATTGCCTACACATGACGATGCAATGAATGCCTTGGACTTCTTGATTTTTAAATGGGTAGACAGTTGCATCTTTCACCCAAAGGAGAGGTGTAATGAATGTCTTTGACTCTTTTTATTTATATATTCTTGCCCATAATTTTATCTAATTTTTGTGTTGTTTGCTTATACAACTATTAATAACATGGCTACTCAGTTGAATTTCATTGAGACTCTGACTAGTAGCAACTACAAGAAGTGAAAACAGAATGTTAAAGTAGTATTAGGTCTGATGGACCAAGACTTTGCATTGACTTAACAGAAACCTGTTGAACCTACAACTATTAGCACTGCTGATGAAAAGGCTAAGTATGAGAAATGGATAAAGGCTAACAAATTGAGCCTTATGATCGTGAAGAGATCCATTTCTGATCTCATAAAAGGTGCAATCAAGGATAATGGAAATGCAAAGGATTTCTTGAGTGCCATTGGACAGAAATTCCTAGAATTTGATAAAGCTGAGATAGGTAGCATGATTGATTCCCTGTCTACCATAAAGTATGACCTTGTAGACAGTGTCTGCGATCATATTATGAAGTTGATTAACATTGCTAGCAAACTGAATAATTTAGGTGTAACCACTACCGATGATTTTCTTGTTCCCCTAAGGTCCCAACCTGAGCAGTTTAACCAGCTTAAGATAACCTATAATGCACAAAAACATAAGTGGAGTGTTGATGAGCTTATTAATGTTTATGTGGTCGAGAAAGGGAGGATCCAAAAGGAAAAAGTTGAGGGCGTAGTGAACCTTGGTAACTCGTCTAGATCAACTGATTATCACTCTTATAAAAGAAAAAGTAAACCCGAATTTCATAAAAAGAAACATGGTCAATCTCATTGTTCAGGTGGTATAGTAGTCATACTAATAAATCTGGTGTTAACCAAAGTTAGTCTCATAATCCTCTTGGTCCTCAAGTTGTAATTAAGAATGAAATCAAGTGTTGGGATTGAGGTCATAAGAAAGCTGGATGTCCTCTAAAAAAAAAAACCAATTAATCTTTTGGCTTTTGTCTCCTTTGAAACTAGTCTTGTTCATGCTCCTTTAAATTTTTAATGGTTGGATGGTGGTGTAACTCTTCATGTAACCAATGATTTGTAGGATCCAATAAGCAGACTGAAGCCAAAAGAGGATGAAGCTAGTGTTGTTCTGGGAAAGGACTCAAAGCAAAAGTAGAGTTTATAGGGACAACTATTTTACCTTTTAAAAATAATTCTAGTATTCGTTTAGAAAATATTATTTTTGTACCATCTATGAGACAGAAATTAGTTTCGGTTTTCCTATTGGACAAAGCTGGTTATTCATTTCAACAAAATAATGGTATTAGTAAAATTTTCTATGGTTCACATGTTGTTGCTAATGCCTTTTTAAGTGATGGTCTATATCTCTTGAATGCGTTGAATGAAATTTTTTTTCTACAATGCATGTTGAAAATATTGCCCACAAAAGGTCTACTATGAGTAAAACATCTTATATGTTAGTGGCATAGGTGTCTTGGTCATATTTCTAAATAAAGAATTGAACAATTGGTAAAGAAAAATATTTTACCTGTCCTTAATTCAAAATATTTTGAAACTTGTGTAGATTGTATTAAGGTTAAAATGACCAATGTTAAGAGAAATAGTACCACTGGAAGCTCTGTACTCTTAGAAGTTATTCATACTGATACTAGTGGACCTTATGTAGCTAGTTTGACCAATCATAAGTATTTTATTACTTTTATTGATGACTTTTCAAGATATTGTTATATATAACTTTTAAAAGAGAAATTCGAAGCACTTGATAAGTTTAAATTTACAAGAGTGAAGTTGAAAAACAGCTTGAAAATTCCACTAAGATTGTGAGTTCTGACAGTGGTGGTGAAATATGATGAGTCTGGTCAATGTATAAGGCCTTTTGCTTTATTTTTGCAAGAATGTGGGATAGTAGCATAATATATCATGCTAGGTACTCCTTAGCAGAATGGTATGACTGAAAGACGAAATCGTACTCTCATGGAAATGGTGAGAAGTATGATGTCAAGGACTAGCCTATCTGAGTCTCTTTTGGGGTGAATCCTTAAAAATAGCTATATATATATTCTGAATAGAGTTCCTACAAAATTAGTATTGAAAACTCCCTTTGAACTATGGACAACCCGAAAACCTAGCTTGAACCATTTTCACATTTGGGGATGTCCAGCTGAAGTTCGTATTTATTCATCCACAGAAAATAAAACTGATCCCAAAACTCCAGTTGTTTCTTTATAGGCTATCCCGATCAGTCTAAAGGTTTTAGATTTTTCTGTCCTACGCGTGGCACTAGAATCGTTGAGTCTGTTAAGGCAAAATTTCTTGATCATGATGTTTGTGAATGTGATTGTTCATGTGAGAAGAAAGTTATGTTGAAAGAGAAGGAAGTCATTGTACATGTACCTGTTGTACATGAAAAGGTGGTAAACCATCCTATTCATGAGGGGGAATAATGACAAAAATCCTATGGTTCCTGAGCAAAATGAACACAATGAACCACTTCGTAGGTCACAAAGAGAAAGAAAATCTGTCATCTCTGATGACTTTATCGTGTATGTGACTGAAAAATTTAGTGATACTAGAGGGCTGACTGATCCTTTATCATATGCTCAAACTATTTCCTCTCCATATTTTGATAAATGACGTAAGGCAATGGAAGATGAAATGCGCTCCATGGAATACAATAGAGTGTGGGAGTTAGTTGAATTGCCTGTAGATTTTAGGCCTATTGGTTGCAAATGAGTGTTTAAAACTAAAAGAGACTCCAAGGAAAATATAGACCATTATAAAGAAAGGTTGGTTGCTAAGGGTTACGCTTAGAAAGAAGGTATTAATTATAAAGAAATATTTTCTCTGTTTCATCTAAAGATGCATTTAAAGTTGTGATAGCTCTTGTGGCTTATTTTGATTTAGAGTTGCACCAGATGGCTGTTAAAACTGCTTTCCTGAATGAGAGTCTGCTTGAAGAAGTTTACATGGTTCAACCTGAAGGGTTGAAAAAAGCTAGTAAAGAACATCTAGTATGCAAACTTAACAAATCCATATATTGGCTTAAACAAGCCTCCAGGCACTGGTACTTGAAATTCGATGAAATTATTACAAAATTCGAATTTGTGAAAAATAAGCTTGATGAATGTGTTTATCTCAAAATAGCCAATGACAATTTTATTATTATGGTTCTCTATGTTGATGATATTCTGCTTGCCACAAATGATTTGGGTTTGATGAATTAGACAAAGTAATTTTTTCTAGGTCTTTTGATATGAAAGATCTTGGTGAAGCCTATTTTGTTCTTGGGGATAGAAATTAAAATAGATAGGTCATGAGGTTTGTTGGATTTATCACAATGTTCCTGTATTGAGAGTGTTCTTAAAACTTTTAATATGCAAGATTGTAGACCCGGTGTTGCACCTGTTGTGAAAGGGGATAAACTTAGCAAGGATCAATGTCCGAAAAATGATGTTGAAAAGATAATTATGAGAGATGAGCCATATGCAAGTGTTGTTGGTTGTCTGATGTACGTACAGGTTTGTACAAGGTCATATATTGCATTTGTTGTTAACATGTTGGGAAGTTTTTCTTCTAATCCTGGGTGGGCACATTGGGTAGCCGCAAAGAAAGAGATGAGATATTTACAACGCACTAAAGACTTCATGCTAGTAAACAAAAAAGTGATGATTTGGACCTGCTGGTATATTCAGATTCTGATTTTGCAGGTTATCAAGATATTATGAAATTAACTTCTGGGTATATTTTTATGTTGGCCGGAGGTGCTGTTTCTTGAAAAAGTGAGAAACAAAGTATCACTGCTACATCCACAATGGAAGTTGAGTTTATTGCCTGTTTTGAGACTGCTTCACATGATGTCTGGATGAAAATTTTCTTACTAATCAAATTGTGGATTTAATATCTAAGCCAGTGACTATTTCCTATGACAACAGTGCAACTGTGTTCTTCTCTAAGGATCACAAGAGAACAAAAGGCTCTAAGCATGTTAACCTTAAGTTAAAGTTAGAGATATGGTAAAAGAAGGTAATATATGTATTGAGCATATTAACACAGAATCTATGTTGATTGATCCTTTGACTAAAGGTCTTAGTCTTGTAGTGTTTAATGAACATGCTCAAAATATGGGTATTTTTGAGTCTTTGATGTGCTTTAGTCAATGAAAGTTACTTTATAATTGCTGATTGAGATATTGTTTTTAATAAATTTTATTTTTATGCAACCTTGTGTTGTTTGATATTTGTTGTGCTTAGACTAACATGATTATCTATCTATTTTTTATTTCCAATTGGATATTGCATAAACTCATGGTATCTTTGAGTTTTGCTGCTTGTTGTCTTGATTACCACGGGTAAGACACAAGGGAAACCTCCTGAGGTGATATGATTTTAGTGTCACTTGGAGGCTCCTAAGGTGATATGGTTATTATATCGCTTGGAGGATTATTTTCTTCTAAGAGGTGTGGCTCTGTTCACCTTGTTAGAAAGATAATATACTTAGCACATATGATTGATCCATGTCGATGGAAATTCTAGCACATGTGATCATAGATAGAGCTCATACCTTGAAATGGTGTGATGTCTGCTATGATTCGTTGTTAGTATTCTCCATTGAGACAGGATTGATTGTTATATGAGTCATTCTATCCTTGGCTATCAGAGTAGTATGGCCCCTATAAAGTCTAAAATCTTTCTTAAAATATTTTTCTCAAAACTCAAAAGTTTTAAAAATTATTTTCTTGTCCTCAATTGACGTTGGCGTCCAAGTGGGAGAATGTTGGAATTTGGACTTATGTTAATTGTTTATAGCCTGAAAGGATAGTGATGTGGCTCAAGTGGTAGATAAATAAAAGGCCTAATATTAAATATTGTGTGTGAATAAGTGAGGTCCAATAACAATTGGTCTGTGATGGGTAGACACTCTTTATAAATAAAGACCAATCCCCCTTTCCCTAGCTATTAGAAAACCCTAGCGTATTCTGTCTCTTGAATATGTGGTAATGGTAGACATCTCATCAATCAAGTTCTCCAGGCTGTGAGAGTGGATTGTAAAAGTTGTCTCAGGCTTAATCATCGTTTATTGTCGTTGTTAAATCGATGGAATTGAACGTTACACTTTCTTAAACTTTAACTCTAAATTAATTGGATAATTGTGGCTTAATCTCTGGTATAGTTGCGAATTAATTATCTTACAAAGGACCCATATTTTTTTTCGCGCTTCCTTTCCTGCTATTGGAACATTTCTATACGGACCTTACGAAGAGGGAAAAATAACAGGAATAGCTAGACTACATTTTCAATGGGCTAATTCTCAGAAGTTCGACACAGGAATAGCTAAAAAATGGATCCAAGTTAAGTCGTATTTTGGAAGTTGAACTGCTACGGCATTTCTTGAAAAGGTGCATTAGCTGGAAGTTGCTGGTACTACATTGTAAACTTTGAATACTAGATATAACTTTAAAATAACAGGGGTCAAGGTTGACTAGTGAAATAATTGGGGATAAGCTTCAATATCGAGAGGAAAACAGCTCTGATCACAAAACTAAGACCCCTAAATGATCGTTTAGTGATAAAGGAGGTAGGAGTGCAGAGAGAACCAAAAAGTTTGCCTAGAAACAACTATCCTTTAAAGAGTAGCTCACTAATTGGGCGCTCTTGCGCCGAAGATAATTAAACAGAACTAATTTTGATCCTCACTCCCCACTCTCTCTTTCAAATTGTAAATCACTATTTTATGAATTATCTCATAAAATGTTGCATGAATTAGAACTTCAATCATGGAATAACCCATATTGACCTCTTTCATATATGTGGGTATACATATTTATTATCATATTCAAGAACCAATTAATGGGATTCAAATTGTTAGAGCTTAAAGAAAATCTTGTAAACTGGGAAAACTCCTTTTGCGCATTACATGTCACGTCCTTGGATTTGATTTGTTTTTCTATCTCTCTTTTTTCCCCTTGACAATGGTGTCCGAAGCGAGTTTATGGATTAACAATTAGTAAAACAGAAAATCAATTAACTTGCATTCAACTATTTCATCCAGAGGTGGAGTTAGGAATTGAAGCCACTAGTTCAGAATTCTAGTCATTTCAAGCTACCGGATTATAAATAATAAATTTTATATTTTTAACGAATTTTTAAAATAAATACAAAATTTGGATTAAAACTACTGAGTTCCATCGAACCCACAAGCGCAAGACTAGCTCCACCCTAATTTCGTCAAACGTCTACTACCTTCCACCAACACACGCACCAAATAATTTTATCTATCAATGCTCATGCAAAATATCATTTTGAACCAATGTGACGTCCAAGCAATTGTTGTCATGTTTTAAAAACTAACATTAATATGTTCAAATCTCAAATGGGCCATAAGGAAAATTTGAAGTCAATAAATTGGAAATGCTTGCTCTTGTAGTGTATGCTCATTTTCACGTTGTTTTTTTTTTTTTTTTTTTGGTGAAATCAATTTTTCCTCATCATTTATGATTTCATGTTTTTCCTTCTTCTTACGTAATTGCCTTCTTTTTAATCTCATAGCTAAGATTTATATAATGTATACGTCTACCAAAAGTATATTACAAATCTACCATATGGTAGTAGTTCCTAAGATTTATACTGAAAATTAAATCTTTTTGACGGTTATCATTTACTGTGATGCGCTCATTGAATTAAGCACTAATTCGGAAAAGTCGCTACTTTCAATCACCTCCAAACTTTTAATCACCTTGTTGGCTTCTACTTTAAATTAAGGAAAAGGGTCTAATCCCTTTACTTTCAGATATTATTTATATTTATACTCTTAATATCTGGTTAAATTTGCCTTTACTGTTATGTTGTTTAGTCAAATTTATCCCTACTGTTGTATTATCAGGCCAAACTTACCCTTATTTCTAGGAAACTTATAAAAATTAACCCTAGTTCTAATGGTTACCCATGGTCTTTCAAAATTTCCTTTAATTAAGTTTTATTTTTTATTTTTTTACTTTTTGCTTCAAGCAGCTATAGTGATATAGTGAGTTGCTGCGAAAATTAAAGCTTACTATTATACATAAGGAAATAATGTAATGAACTCAATTATGCAGTGGAATGAAACGGAAAGGAGGAATAAAATTTTAGTGACAATGAAAGCTTGCCGAGATAGACGAAAGGACTACTGATACAATTGAACGAGTATTGACCACAAAAAACCCTCAACTATACAAAACTTAAGCTACATCCTTCTAATGCTAAGCTTTAGTAGTTGTATTCTTTGGGTTAAAATACATAAGTTAGGTTTTTGTTATAAAATCTTGGATTACGGTGGATGTCCATAACCACCAAAAGAGTATAGAGAAGGAAGAAATTTTCTTCTTCAATTGTGTTGTAGCACTATCCAAAAGAAATATATCATCTATTGATCTTGGATCTAACTGAAGACGGGAGAATTTTCATATTCTTCGTAAATAAACAAAAAGTACATCATAAGAAATACGAAAGACTATAAATAAAAGAAACATTAGAAATTACACTAAGAATGTAGAAACTAGCATATATAATGCTTTAGGAAAGTTTTATTCCCCAGTAAAATAATCACTTCTTCAGTCAATATCCTCAAAGAAGTCTTCAGTTTCTAAATGAGTTGTCACGACCCAAAATCCCAACCATGATCGTGATGGCGCCTCTCATGAAGACAAGGCCAGCCAATTCAAACTAAACTTCATTCAAACAGTTAAACAATACGAAAATAATATACGTACATTTTAATAACAGTAATTTGCGGAAAAATATAGTGAATCATCCCGACTATAGCCCGAACCGGGGTGTCACAAAGTCATGAGCAACTAATGAAAATCCTAATAATAAGATTACTATTCCAATATCTTTGGCACAATTGTTTGAAGATAGTGGGAACAACAAGATAAAAGAGATACGGGGCTGCGGACGCCAACAACTACCTCGTAGTCTCTGAATCACCGCTCTGACAATCGTAGTCAATGCCTCGGAGCAGAATCAATAACACCTGAATCTGCACACATGGTGCAGGGAGTAATGTGAGTACTTCCAACTCAGTAAGTAGCACATATAAATAATGACTGAAAGTAAGGAAACACGTAAGGCACAAGGCAATGCATAATGAAGCAGTAAATCATTATTTGAAAACAGTAAATCAGTAAGAAATCATTTAAAAATCTTCCCAGCTCTGGTTACCAGTTGCCATTGTTACCAACTGTAACCTACAGTTGTCATTGTTACCAACTGTAATATTCCTGGGCTCAATATCAATCTCACAACTCTGATTACCAGTTGTCATTGCTACCAACTGGAACCTACAGTTGTCATTGTTACCAACTGTAATATCTATGGTTACCGGTTGTCATTGTTACCAACCGTAACCTACAGTTGTCATTGTTACCAACTGTATTATCTCTGGTTACCGGTTGCCATTATTACCAACCGTAACCTACAGTTGTCATTGTTACCAACTGTAATATTCCTGGGCTCAGTATCAATCTCACAGCTCTGGTTACCAGTTGTCATTGTTACCAACTGGAACCTATAGTTGTCATTGTTACCAACTGTAATATCTATGGTTACCGGTTGTGATTGTTACCAACCGTAACCTACAGTTGTCATTGTTACCAACTATATTATCTCTGGTTACCGGTTGTCATTGTTACCAACCGTAACCTACAATTATCATTGTTACCAACTGTATTATCTCTGGGTACCCTGCGCTCACTGGGGGTGTACAGACTCCGGGAGGGGCCTCTTACGGCCCAAGCGCAATATCATATCTCGTGGCGGCGTGCCACCCGATCCATTCATATCAAATCCCGTGGAGGCGTGCCACCCGATCCATTTATATCATTTAAAATGTCATTTAAATCTCAAAATTGAGTAAAAATGGCTGTGTTGTAAAAACAGTGGAAAACAACATGAATGAGTTCAAGTAATGAATCAAACAGTGAGGAAACAGTGATAACTACCCCTGAAGGGTTCAAATAATCGGCACGAAGCCCAAATATGGCAATCAACCCAATTCATGATGATATCAAATAAGTTTCAATCAAATATATAGTAAAAATCATCAATCGGGATGGACCAAGTCACAATCCCAGTAGTAAACTACCCCACACTCATCATCGAGCGCGTGCCTCACCTCAATATAGCACGACGATGTGCAATCCGGGGTTTCAAACCCTCATAACATCATTTACAATCACTACTCACCTTGAACCGGCTAAATTCCTAGCCCACGACGCCTTTTCCCTTCGAATTGACCTCCACGTGCGTCGAATCTATCCAAATTCAGAATAATTACGTCACAATATGTTGAGGGAACAAAGCCCACGCGAAAACAATCAATAAATACTAAAAAATCCCAAAATTAGCAAAACCCGAGCCCCAGACCCACTTTTTTCGAAATTCAGTAATTTTTCACCTCAACGGGTTCCTTATCTTCCCACGAGTTTAACCATACAAGATTTATCAAATTCTAACATCGGTTCGACCTCCAAGTCTTAAAATCTAACTCAAGGGTTTTCCACAATTTTCTCCAACTTAAATCACCAATTACATTCTAGAATGGCAATAGGTTTGGGTAATTTGATCAAGATTGTGTTAAGAACACTCACCCAAATGTTTCTCTCGAAAATCTTCCAAAAATCCTTCAAGATTTCACTTCAATCCGAGTTCTCTAGCTCCAATTATGTCCAAAATGGTCAAAACCCCCTTCTTTAAGAATTTGTTCCAGAAAATCTCTTTTGGATATAGTTTTGAGGTTGATTTGTTGTGACTTTATGGTGTTTGGAGGTGTTTCTCTTTGCAACGAAAATGGGTTTTGCATGGCAAATGGGCACTAATTTCTATTTATAAAGGGGTCAAAAATCGGGACAAAAACATCCCTGTCTGGCCTTATATGCGGTCGCATATCTGTTGCAGAACAGATATGCGGTTCGCATATTTGACGTGGCCACCGCAAAAGTGGCCCTAGCCTTCACCGCAATCTCATCATGAAGCATAGTTTGCGGTCCGCATTTCGACCGCATTCTTGACGTAGATTTTTGTCCAAAAATTCTGACCCGGTATGCGGTCTCAGCAAGCTGAAATGCGGTCCGCATTTCAGAAATGCGACCGCATTTCTGACCGCATTTTTGGCATTACATTTTGTTCAGTTTTCTGTCTCAATTGTGGTCTCGATGTCAGATATGCGGTCCGCATGTTAGATATGCGGTCCGCATTTCCTACCGCATTTCTGACATGAACTTTGCCCAGGAACCTGCCTGGGTTTGTGATCTCTTGAAGTGATATGCGGTCCGCATTTGAGAAATGCGAGCGCATTCTCGACACCTGGTTTTCTGCAACTTTCTTTTCCAACGATGAAATAGTCCGTTTAACCACCCAAAACTCACCCGAGGCCTCCGGAAACTCAACCAAACATGCCAACATATCTCGTAACATTATTCAAACTTGTTCCAACCATCGGAACGCCCAAAACAACCTCTCAACACCAAATTCGCGTTGGATTCAGGCCTAAGGATTTCAAAATCTTCTAAATCGCTCTTTTGATCTAAACACAACCAAACTACGTTCGAATGACCTGAAATTTTGCACACAAGTCATAAATTACATATCGAAGCTACAGCAACTTTCGGAATTCCATTCCGACCCTCGGATCAAAATCTCGCCTATCAACCGGAAATCGCCAAAATTCTAGCTTCGCCAATTCAAGCCTAATTCTACACGGAATCTCCGAAACCAATTCCGATCACACTCCTAAGTCATAAATCACCTCGCGAAGCTAACCAAACCATCGGAACTCACATCCGAACCCTCTAACTCGTAAGTCAACATCCGGTTGACTTTTCCAATTTAAACCTTCTTAAAAGAGACTAAGTGTCTCATTTCTTACCAAATTCACTCCGAACGCAAACTACTCAACTAGATTACATAAAACACGGATAACAGAGCGTAAATGAAGTAGAAATGGGGAAGACGGAGTGGTAACCCACGAGACGACTAGTTGGGTCGTTACATTCTCCCCCCACTTAAACAAACGTTCGTCCTCGAATGGGTCAAGAATCATACCTGAAGTCTCAAATAGGTGAGGGTATCTGCTCCGCATCTCCCGCTCGGTTTCCCAGGTAGCTTCCTCCAAGGACCGACCTCTCCATTGAACCTTCACTGAAGCTATCTCCTTGGACCTCAACTTCCGAACTTGACGATCCAAAATCGCCACTAGCTCCACCTCATAGGTCAAATTATCATCCAACTGAATCGTGCTGAAGTCCAAAATATGAGACGGGTCTCCAATATACTTCCGGAGCATCGCAACATGAAATACTGGGTGCACACTCGACAGACTAGGTGGCAAAGCAAGCTCATAAGCAACCTCCCCGACTCTTCGAAGCACCTCAAACGGCCCAATGAACGGAGGACTCAGTTTCCCCTTCTTCTCGAATCTCATAACACCTTTCATGGGCGAAATCTTCAGCAAGACCTTCTCGCCAACCATGTAAGACACATCTCGAACCTTCCTATCGGCATAACTCTTTTGCCTCGATTGTGCTGTACGGAGCCTCTCCTGGATTGTTTTCACCTTCTCTAAAGCATCCTGAACCAAATCAGTCCCTAATAGCCTAGCTTCGCCGGGCTCGAACCAACCAACCGGAGATCTACACCGCCTCCCATAC
>MCJB01039209.1:26890-73896 GCA_002018475.1 Nicotiana obtusifolia | reverse complement strand
GTAGTTGCGGCTGTGGTGGCTGAAACCGCCTGAGCCAGGCTAGTGCAAACAGATAATATCTGAGCCAAGGTCTCTTGAAGACCTGGAATAGCGATTGGCACAGCTGGTGCCTGAACTGGTGCTGTTGGAGCCTGTTCCTGAGCTGGGGCAGCTGGTGGATCAACAGATGCTGCCCTCACCGCTCTGCCTCTGCCACGACCACGACCGCGACCACGGCTTCTGGTGGCCTCATTGGGTGGTACTGGTGGTCGTCCACCTCGTCCAGTAGTTCGCGGCCTCACCATCTGTGGGAGAACAGGTTAGCAGAAGTTTTAGTACTCGGATCAACAAGTTTGCACGACAAGAATTTCAAGAATATGGAATTTTCCTAAAAAGGTTCCGCAGCCTCTCGAAGATAAGTACGGACGTCTCCGTACCGATCCGCAAGACTCTACTAAACCCGCTCATGACTCATGAGACCTATGTAACCTAGGCTCTGATACCAAGCTGTCACGACCCAAAATCCCAACCATGATCGTGATGGCGCCTCTCATGAAGACAAGGCCAGCCAATTCAAACTAAACTTCATTCAAACAGTTAAACAATACGAAAATAATATAAGTACGATTTAATAACAGTAATTTGCGGAATAGTGAACCATCCCGACTACAGCCCGAACCGGGGTGTCACAAAGTCATGAGCCACTAATGAAAATCCTAATAATAAGATTACTATTACAATATCTTTCACACAATTGTTTGAAGATAGTGGGAACAACAAGATAAAAGAGATACTGGGCTGCAGACGCCAACAACTACCTCGTAGTCTCTGAATCACCGCTCTGACAGTCGTAGTCAATGCCTTGGAGCGGAATCAGTAATGCCTGAATCTGCACACATGGTGCAGGGAGTAATGTGAGTACTTCCAACTCAGTGAGTAGCACATATAAATAATGACTGAAAGTAAGGTAACACGTAAGGCACAAGGCAATGCATAATGAAGCAGTAAATCATTATTTGAAAATAGTAAATCACTAAGAAATAATTTAAAAATCTTCCCAGCTCTGGTTACCAGTTGCCATTATTACCAACTGTAATCTATAGTTGTCATTGTTACCAACTGTAATATTCCTGGGCTTAGTATCAATCTCACAGCTCTGGTTACCAATTGTCATTGTTACCAACTGGAACCTACAGTTGTCATTGTTACCAACTGTAATATATATGGTTACCGGTTGTCATTGTTACCAACAGTAACCTACAGTTGTCATTGTTACCAACTGTAATATCTCTGGTTACCGGTTGTCATTGTTACCAACTGTAACCTACAGTTGTCATTGTTACCAACTGTATTATCTCTAGGTACCCTGCGCTCACTGGGGCTGTACAGACTCCGGGAGGTGCCCCTTACGGCCCAAGCGCAATATCATATCTCGTGGCGGCGTGCTACCCGATCCATTCATATCAAATCCCGTGGCGGTGTGCCACCCGATCCATTTATATCATGTAAAATGTCATTTAAATCTTAGAATTGAGTAAAAATGGCTGTGTTGTAAAAACAGTGGAAAACAACATGAATGAGTTCAAGTAATGAATCAAAAAGTGAGAAAACAGTGATAACTACCCCAGAAGGGTTCAAATAATCGGCACGAAGCCCAAATATAGCAATCAGCCCAATTCATGATGATATCAAATAAGTTTCAATCAAATATATAGTAAAAATCATCAATCGGGATGGAGCAAGTCACAATCCCAGTAGTAAACTACCCCACGCTCATCATCGAGCACGTGCCTCACTTCAATATAGCACTACGATGTGCAACCCGGGGTTTCAAACCCTCATAACATCATTTACAATCACTACTCACCTCGAACCGGCTAAATTCCTAGCCCACGACGCCTTTTCCCTTCGAATTGACCTCCACGTGCGTCGAATCTATCCAAATTCAGAACAATTACGTCACAATATGTTGAGGGAACAAAGCCCACGCGAAAACAATCAATAATACTAAGAAATCCAAAAAGTAGCAAAACCCGAGCTCCGGGCCCACTTTTTTCGAAATTCAGTAATTTTTTTTACCTCAACGGGTTCCTTATTTTCCCACGAGTTCAACCATACAAGATTTATCGAATTCTAACATCGATTCGACCTCCAAGTCTTAAAATCTAACTCAAGGGTTTTCCACAATTTTCTCCAACTTAAATCACCAATTACATTCTAGAATGGCAATAGGTTTGGGTAATTTGACCAAGATTGAGTTAAGAAAACTCACCCCAATGTTTCTCTCAAAAATCTTCCAAAAATCCTTCAAGATTTCGCTTCAATCCGAGTTCTCTAGCTCCAATTATGTTCAAGATGGTCAAAACCCCCTTCTTTAAGAATTTGTTCGAGAAAATATCTTTTGGATATAGTTTTGAGGTTGATTTGTTGTGATTTTATGGTGTTTGGAGGTGTTTCTCTTTGTGGATAACGAAAATGGGTTTTGCATGGCAAATGGGCACTAATTTCTATTTATAAAGGGGTCAAAAATGGGACAAAAACACCCCTGTCCGGCCTTATATGCGGTTCGCATATTTGACGTGGCCACCACAAAAGTGGCCCTAGCCTTCACCGCAATCTCATCATGAAGCATGGTTTGCGGTCCGCATTTCGACCGCATTCTTGACGTAGATTTTTGTCCAAAAATTCTGTCCCGGTATACGGTCTCAGCATGCTGAAATATGGTCCGCATTTCAAAAATGCAACCGCATTTCTGACCGCATTTTTGGCATTACATTTTGTTCAGTTTTCTGTCTCAATTGCGGTCTCGATGTCAGATATGCGGTCCGCATGTTAGATATGTGGTCCGCATTTCCTACCGCATTTCTGACATGAACTTTGCCCAGGAACCTGCGTGGGTTTGCGATCTCTTGGAGAGATATGCGGTCCGCATTTGAGAAATGCGACCGCATTCTCGCCACCTGGTTTTCTGCAACTTTCTTTTCCAACGATGAAATAGTCCGTTTAACCACCCAAAACTCACCCGAGGCCTCCGAAAACTCAACCAAACATGCCAACATATCCCATAACATTATTCAAACTTGTTCCAACCATCGGAACGCCCAAAACAACCTCTCAACACCAAATTCGTGTTGGATTCAAGCCTAAGAATTTCAAAATCTTCTAAATCGCTCTTTTGATCTAAACACAACCAAACTACGTTCGAATGACCTGAAATTTTGCACACAAGTCATAAATTACATATCGAAGCTACAGCAACTTTCGGAATTCCATTCCGACCCTCGGATCAAAATCTCGCCTATCAACCGGAAATCGCCAAAATTCTAGCTTCGCCAATTCAAGCCTAATTCTACACGGAATCTACGAAACCAATTCCGATCACACTCCTAAGTCAGAAATCACCTCCCGAAGCTAACCAAACCATCGGAACTCACATCCGAACCCTCTAACTCGTAAGTCAACATCCGGTTGACTTTTCCAATTTAAACCTTCTTAAAAGAGACTAAGTGTCTCATTTCTTATCAAATTCACTCCGAACGCAAACTACTTAACTCGATTACATAAAACACGGATAACGAAGCATAAATAAAGTAGAAATGGGAAAGACGGAGTGGTAACCCACGAGACGACTAATTGGGTCGTTACATGAGTAATATTTGCAAGGCCTCCAAAATCATCATCTTTATATGCAAGATTTGCCTCAGCATCATCATATTTGTTTGAGGAACCTGCTTTAACATTATTATTTTGAAAAGTCAAGTATGCCTTTACATTGTTATCTTTTCTTTTAATGGATGCTTGATAAAATTTGATAAAATGGTCGGGTGTACGACAAATACGTGCCCAATGACCTTTTATACCATATCTGTGAAAAATATTAACTCTGCCTTTTAAAGGATTCTTTTGAGGATCTTGACTGAAGAAATGATTATCTTACTAGGGAATAAAACTTTAAGAAAATTTGTTATTATGTTTTTATGTAGTTTGTTCTTCTTAGTGTACTTTCCTAAAGCATTATATATGCTAGTTTCTACATTCATAGTGTAAATGTTTCTTTTATTTATATTCGTTCGTATTTATGTACTTATTTATTTATGAAGAATATGGAAATTCTCAGTCTTCAGTTAGATCCAAGATCAATAATGATGATATATGTCTATTGGATAGTGCTACAATATAACTGAAGAAGAAAATCTCTTCCTTCTCTATATCTCTATTTCCTGTTCATGTTTTACTAAACTGTTTTTATTTTATAACACGTTATCAGCACGAGTTTCTAAATAAATTAGTTATAAAGGTCTAAAGAATGCACCAGTGGAGAAACTTTCTAGTGCACAGATACATTTTTTAGACCTTTATAACTAATTTATTTAGAGAATCATGATGATAGCGTATTATGAATTATAGCTCAAAGTAACAATATGAAAAAAGGAAAAACAAGCTAAGAGATATAGAAAGAAAGAGAAGAGATATTCTTATTTCTTCCATGTATTCAAGTGTATTTTTCAAGCATATACAATAGCACTTCTCATCCTCTATTTATAGTATTACATAGAGGTATACCAAAGAATACCATAAATATGTCATTGAACATGTCATTAGCATTTGAGATCATGAGGTAAGATGATGGGGAGGTTATGGAGTTACAATTATAACTCCATAAGTATTTGAGTAGTGGAAGTTATGGAGATAATAGGGTGTTCATGTTTTACTAAACTGTTTTTATTTTATAACACGTTATCAGCATGAGTCTCTAAACAAATTAGCTATAAAGGTCTAAAGAATACACCAGCGGAGAAACTTTCTAGTGCACAGATACATTCTTCACCCTTTCTAAACTTTCAACCTTTGCATTAAATTGTGTGCAATATGTGTACTTGTTGATGCATGAAGTTTTCTGTGTTGGTACATCATGTGAAGTTTTTATTAATGCTTATGATTAACAGGTCATTAGATATAAATAGGAACTACCTGTGACAAGTAGTGAAACTTGAGAAGCTATGATTTTCAGTTGTGCTACAAATTTTACTACAATTATTTTGTGTCTATTCAAATTCTACTATGACATATTTTATATATGTGGGAGCCCAGCAATATCGTTGTTTTTCAAACAGTAATTTGGTTTAAGTTTCTGTAGTTGGAATATGGTGCCTTACTTTCTTTTACGTGTGAAATCAAGGAAATATAAGTTTTCCTTTATTTTGGGAGTGCTTAGTGATTTGTTATTTATTCTTTTCTTATAAGCTCTCCAATTAATATTCTAAGTTATGCAGGGAAGTAGGAAAATCTGTTTTGAACTTTTGGATTGAAGAATGCGGTAGAGGACTTGTGTGGTAATATATAAATTAAAGTGTTTGGCCTTCTTGAGGTTTGTACAAGCCTTCCAAAAAGGTTTAGTATGAATTTGTCCACCGGCGATGCTCTCCGTAATTAAGTCTTGTGACGTGTGATGTCACTATTACAAAATTTTAAGAAATTTATGACCACCATACGTGATAATATTTTAAAGGCTCGAGTGCGAATCCTAGTGAATTTGGCCTATTATCCCAAAGATTGAGAGAAAGATGGTGGGTTCAAATCCCAACACATTATGTTGATCAAAAGACGTTGGATTCGAGTTTTAACATATTATGGCCTAACATGCCTTTTGGGTAAGGCATTGGGTTTGAGTCCCAATGCACCACAATGATGATTGAGGCGAATAATGTGCTTTTGATGAAAAATTATGAAGCCCGTCCTACTTGATATGCTCCATTCAGTGAAGCGAATGTGGTAACAGTATATGATAAGTCTAAAGAAGACAAAAAAAATAATTCATGACTGTATGAATGTACGAGAGCATGGCAAGAGACAAAATAATAATTGTCATCACTATGATAACTATAAAAGGAGAACAATAAGGGTTCTCAAAGTAATCCTTCAAAGGATGAAGGAAATATTTACTATCAAATTGGTATGAAAAATTTATAAATCACGTCGCGATAGTTATACTCCATTCTTTGAAGAGAATGTGACTTGTGATAAGTATTGAGAATGCAGACTCATTCTTGAAGGTGAATGTAGCAATATGTGATAAAAGTAATGAATAAAGATGTGCAATGCATTACCCATACATACAATAACTTACCTCTAAAGGAGGTTTGAGAGAAAGAAAGAAAATGAATATTACTGGTGGTTGCATGAATATGCCATTGGTCGCGTACATGTGATACACCAAAAATATTTTGCCATGCCTGATAAAAGTTATTAAAAGCAAAATTAAAACAAGAAATAATTTTGCTTATGATGATTTTGACCATGATAAATTATTATGATATGATTTTCTCCGTGAAGGAGACATTGGTGTGACAAAAGATCTTGTAATACCAAAACTAATTAAGAGCTCCGGAAAGAACTAATTTGTCACTACCCGGATGAATGAAATTATTCATGATATTGATATTGTAGTAAGTCTCAAATGAAACTTTTTGTAATTTTCAAATATATTAGCCAAAGTGGTTGGCATATTGAGACTATAAATGAAAGGAAGATTGGATTTCTTCGTATTACTATAATCATACCGGGTAAATATGAAAGGTTATCCGATTTTCTTTCTACTTGTACTACACAATTATAAGCATGATGATGGAATCATATGCCACAAGTAAACTAGAGGTTTATTGAAACACCGGTTGGCCATCCCGGTTCAATTATAATGCGAAAAATTAATTGAGAATTCACATTGGCATATATTGAAGAAATGAAAGATTCTTCAAGAATTCTCTTGTGCTACTCATTTTCATGATATACCAGTTAAGGTTGGGATTGAATCCCTTGATTTCTGGAATGAATAAAAGGTAATATATATGTGCCCAGTCACCTGCCATGTGGATCGTTTATTATTATATGATTTTTATAGATGCATCTATTGTATGGTCACATGTGCGTTTGTTATCAACTTGCAGTTTGGCTTTTGCAAGGTTGCTTGCTCAAATTATTAAAGTACAGTTCCACAATATAAATTATATGATTTATCTTGATAATACCAGTTTAAATCCAAGTTGGTTTAGCAGAAATTACATGCCTCCAATTATAGCTAAACCATTGGTTAGGAGAACAAAACTGCCAAAATAAAATTGGGTATGTGATATATTATTTAATATACAATAGCACTTGTATGCGTCTAGCCAAGTTATGATACGTTCTCCCTATCATAATTGGTTCAAGATTAGGAACCGAATAATTTTCATCTAGAAATATGAATGTGCTATATGATTTAATTGCCCCACCACAATGCACAAAGATGGGTCTCCAAAGAAGGTTGGGGGATATATGCTGGTGACCCCAACATTAGGGGAAAAAATAGACAGTTGAAAAAATAATACATGGAATGAATTGTTATGAATACACCTAGATCCTCGTACAAGAAAATGTGTACTTGAAGTTCAAGTGATAATTCATTTGCAAATTATTACCATACGCATTTGTTGACCCAAAGCTAAATGTCATATTTCAATTGCTAATGCTCCAAATAAAATAAAGTCCATGATGGACAGAGTCTATGGCACGCATGAAGCGTAATAGACCAATCGGTTCCTAAGATAAAACTCCTTGAAGAAGGAGAGGAGCAAATGATCGAGATGGTCATAATAAAGAGGCAGTTGCTCTAGAAGAGCACCACGACATAATACTTCATAATACCTCATGGGAGAGGTTCAGGTACCTAAAAAAAATGATGAGATAAAGAGATCTCAATAAGTTATGTCTTTATTGGGTAATAACGGAACCGACATAAATTGATCGTCGACGATATAGTTAATATAATGTAGTGCTCAATATTATTAATGTAGACAAGAATCTTGAGCTCAAATCTATCATGAAATTGGGACAGATAAATGATTGGCCAAATGAAAAATACGCAATGAAAATTGACTTCACCTGAAAAATGTGAAGTTGGACAGATAGTCCCAACACCTGAAAGTATAAATTCAGTGAAGGTGTAAATGTGTTCTTGTGCGGAAAAAAAAAAATCAAGTCGATAGACATAAAGACGACTTGTGACCCAAGAAGATTTGTAAATATTCTGGCATTGATTATATAGAGACATATTCTCCTGTGGTGGATGTAGTCATTTCAGGTTTTAATCTGGCAATACATGAAAAACTTGATATGCGTATAATGGAAATCATTGAAGGTTTTAAATTGTTCTGAAGCTTATTAAGGTTCCCAATAAATTTATTAAAAATAAAGCTTCAGCAAATTCTTAGGTGAATTAGAGCGATCATGGCGTACATGATTTATTTTTGTGTCTAGTGCAATTGGTACACTAATGTATCTTGCTAGAACTATGAGTATAACAATATGCTAGCAAGATATAGTTTTATTCCTATACAAAGATATTGGAATACTATTAGAATTACATTGCAGAAGGAATCCTTGATATAGATTTGTTTATTCTAAGAAATATTATCAAGGTTTTGTTGATTATGCAAATGCATGCATTTTCTGAAGTCGTTCTTCAAACAATCTATTTGTATGTGAGGGTACTGACATATTATACTTTCACAAGACTGTCAATTATTGATTCAAGTCATACCAAGATATTAACAACTGATAAAGCAAGTGCCTCAATACACAATAGATATGTGGCTTTTCTTTTATTTCAATATTATTGAAGACAATGTTGCTTGCTTATCTCAATTGGAAGAAGAATATATTGAAGATAACAAAATAAAGCACATATCACCAAAGTTCTTTTAAGACATGATCTTCGGCAGATTGGTGATGTAGATGTTTAACAAATTTATTTGATCGATACTTTGGTGGATCTGTTCAATGAATCATTACCAACCTCAACATTTGAGAAGCTGGTATACATGATTGGAATGCATCATTTCCAAAAAGTAAAGTCATTTCCGGAAAAAAAAAGTGATGTTTTCATAAGGGGGAGGAAAATACGCGTTGTATACTTTTTTTCCCGGGTTTTCCTGGCAAGGTTTTTAATGAGGCAGCAAGCAATATTTATTACATGATATGTGTGCTCTTTTTCCTTCACTAGGATTTTTTCCCATAGGGTTTTTTCTTAGCAAGGTTTTAACGAAGCACATTATCTATGGACATCCAAGGGGGAGTGTTATAAAATCTTGAATTATGGTGGATGTCCACAATCACCAAAGGATGCTCACTACTCTTCTCCATTATCTCCATAACTTGCACTACTTTAATACTTACGGAATTATGATTGTAACTCCATAACCTCCCCATCATCTTCCTCCGTGATCTCAAATGCTTAATGACATGTTCAATGACATATTTATGGTATTCTTTGGTATACCTCTGTGTAATACTATAAATAGAGGATGAGAAGTGATATTGCATATGCTTGAAATATACACTTGAATACATGAAAGAAATAAGAATATCTCCTCTCTTTCTTTTTATATCTCTTAGCTTGTTTTTTCTAGTTTCATATTGTTACTTAAAGCTATATTTCAGAACAGTTTTATCAATTAACTAATTATTGAGTGATGATCGATTGGATATTTCCTAGAGTTAATTAAGAAGTTTCTTAATGTACTTTCCTATGTTTAGGGTTAATAATTATCTTTGGAGTCCAAATATAATAAGCTGATCACATGTCAATGTAGTGAATATTGTATGTGAAAGTAAAAGTGGTTGTTCTATTTTAATGCTAATAATATCCTTGAAACTTCAATTGAAACCTTTACATAAGCATATTATTGGTGCTACAAAGATTTGACTGTATTTTTGTGAAATGCTTTAATTTATGTATAGTACGTAATTTATTTTATTTGGAAATTTTTATATTAAAAGTTTTTTTACTATCTCATAAATTAATAGACTGTTTGGTCAAACTTCTAAAATCAGCTTATTCTGAGAAGTGTTTTTCTCAAAAGTACTTTTTAAAAAAGTGCTTTTGGTGAGAAGCAATTTGTGTTTGCCTAATTAATTTGAAAAGCACTTTTGAGCAATGACTAGTGTTTGGCCAAACTTTTGAAAACAGCCTATAAGTGTATTTTTCTCAAAAGTGTTTCTCAGAAAAGTGCTTTTGGAGAGAAGCTACTTTTTTCTACTTTTCAAAAACTGCTTCTGCTTCTCCTCAAAAGCACTTTTTTTCATCTAAAAGCTTGGTCAAACACCTCAATTTTTGGCCAAAAGTACTTTTGGCCACAAAAAAAAAGTATTTTTGGCCCAAAAATAAGCTTGGCCAAACAGGCTATAAGTATCTATTGACAATTTGCTATAGATACTTCTATAGATACTGCTTAATGACAGAATTTGCTATGACTAATTCCTTTACTATTTATCAAAAAGCTTATTGATTTAATTGAAGGGAGCTAAGACAATTAGCTTAGCTAGCATTCCGAGAGAATCTAGTTATTTAGTCAGTTTATAACTATCTCTTAAAGCAAGAGGTAAAGCTTCTACGAAAGCTTCCCCACCATGTAGTCGTCGGCCTTCCCCAGCCCCATCTCGTTGCTTCTAGCGAAGCTGCGAGTTCATGAGCAAGTGAATGGACGATCCATGTTCCTAAAAGAAATGACCCTCTTTCTTTTCTTTACTTCTCCTATCCATTCAAAGCCCTTGTATAGGTTAGGCCTAGCGCTTTACTAATAACATAAAGAGTCAGGCTCTTCTGCTGAATGAAGTTGCGAGCCTACTTAGATATAGCTTATGTTTACCAAGTCCAATCTACAAAAATAGGGCTACAGCAAGCAAAACAAGCTTTTCCCCTTCATTTGTTGTGGGTCGCGCCTCACGACAGACACTGAATGAACGAAATGAGTGGAGATCCTCCTTCCCCCTTGCTAACTACCAAAAACTTTGTCGCCATTAGTAAATTAGACAACCATAACCCCAAAAAGAACTTGGCGCCAAAAAAGAAGAGAGTTCAGTCTACAAGAAGCTGGCAGATCTTTAGCTGTTGGGCCACATCCATTTATCCTAGACAGTATCCATTTTCTTGTTCTTTCTTCGAGTGATGCTAGAGGAGAATAATTCCTTCCAGCTAGTGTAAATAGTACTCTAGTCTTTTCGGTGAATCCTTCTTATCCCTAAGAATGGAACGAACCAAGTTAAGCTATACATGATCCCGTAATTGCCCTCTGAACAATCAGAATAAGGTAAAGCTTAAAGATAAGTTTTGTACTTAACTAATTTCTCAGTTCCTCTAGTCGGGTAGGCACTGACCGATTTTTCGACCAGATCACCCTGAAAACCGTACGTGCGGATCTCCCCGCATGCGGCTCATGCCATTCTAAGTGGCCCAGCCCAGCATTCATTCACAAATCCTGTACTGAAATTAAGACTGCTCAACCTCCATAGCTAATTCGTGTGTAGGAAAAGCTGGCTGTCGTACCGTTAACTCTATCGATTCATGAAATTTACTTTATTTCATTTTCCATTTTATATAGGATTGCTCTCTCTTTTTATAAGAATTCATCTACTTTCCTTTACTCCATAAGGCCATATCTAACAGGGAAAAGCCTTCCATTTCCATCAAATGACCGGCCTCCCTCGGCTCTTGCACTGTCAGGCTCCTTTTCCTCCCTATGGTACTCTCTCCCAGCACAAGCCTATTATTTCTCCCAAACGCACACGCAAGTATACGTGGTCGACAAGTAATATAGGATTGTAAGTCCAGATATCGTACCCACGGGGACTTGTGATTAACTATTTACTAAATTAAACTAAGACAATTAATCTATTCAAGCTAACATAACGCTTTTATTCTTATGGAATTAGAATTAACAAGAGCGCATTAATAATTCCTGTAGGCGATTAGGTATATTCATATCCTAACCGCAAATCTGTTCCCGATGCTCGAGTTCAAGATATTGCTCTATTAAATCTTTTATGCAACCTAAATTTTCCTCTCCCGATTTCAATCTTAGATTCGTAGATAGTATTCAATTGGTGATCAATCAATCAAATAATTAAGCACAAAATTGAATAAATAAACCAATATGATAAAATAATAAGAACAATTCAAGCTTCAAACTACAACGTTGATGTAGCACCCAAAACTCTAGAACTAATAAACTATGAGATTAAAGGAAAGGAAGAGAAGAAAAACTAGTTAGAAGCATCCTCCAAAGTGTGGTTGATGTTCCCTCACGTGAATTCCCCTTCAATGTTTGTTAGATCTCCTCCAAATTATGTTTTAGACTTGCTTTTATAAGAGTTGGGGGTCTGAGCCGAAATAATCTTGTTTCGGGCGAAGTAGGAGATGTTTCCTGTCACTAGCGCCTAGGATAGCGTGGGGCGCTGGCCCTAGCGCTAGCAAATTGAGCATTGTGTAAACGGCGCCACAGGTGGCGTGGGGCGCTGCCTGTGGCGCTGGAATTCAACATTTTTCATTTTTTCTCTGTTTTGGTTCTAATCTCGCACCTTCGCTCCCTATTGCCTCCGAATGATTCCTACATATAGAAATATCACGAATTAACATAAATCAATACATTTACATCTGAAATCAACGAGACACCAGTAAAACATAAGGTGATATATATATACACACACATACTTTAAGCCAAATATCAACACCCCACACTTAGACTCTTGCTTGTCCTCGAGCAATGGGACTATCAACTATACCCCAACAACGTACACATCTCAACTAGAGAGGAGCATTTCAATTTTTTTTAACCATACATTCTACCCATAAGTATGATCGATATCGGCAATCATGTACGAACATACAAATTTCACATTCTTCCCATTTTAAACATGCCAAGTATATCATTTTAGTTCAATCAATTCAAACAACCTATCCGTAACCACCCTACCTCAAGAGTCGATTTCTTACCACTAAGCACCCTCAACTTGAGCACTCACCCAACAAAAGAAGTTTACAACATTACCAATCCTTCATGAGATCATGTACCCTCAGCAACAAACAAAGAGTGAATATAAAGTAGTCCACACATTCAAGTATGCATTTGAATATAATTTAAGGACATAACACAATTGAACAAAATTCGCTCACTCTCATAAAGAATTCATGTGCATCATGTGGTCGTACCATAAGGTTGTCCGTAGTGTACAAATCTACTAATCTAAGCTAGCCAAATCTATGATCAATGAGGACTTAAGGTTGTTATGTAGGCTAAGGGACGGGAAGAATACATTTAGGAATAGTGACTAAATCTCCTAAGCACTTTAGTACACTACACTCAATAATCGAGCACATCTTCTTCTCAACCAATTCACTCGTCATCAACCATATACAACATAACCCTCTTTTCAATTAAGCACCTCTATATTTTCACTAGCACGAATTAGTATTAGGAGATGTGTGTTTTTCTACATTATTTGAACTATTCTTTTTCGTTCTTGCAATTTTTTTCTTTTTCTCTTTTTGTTTTCTACGCACTCCACAACTTTAGTGCACCTTAAGGGCCCTTCTATGGTTCCAAAAGCTACTCCCCAATCTCTCACCTTACTTCTTTTAGAGACTAAGTGTCTTAGGAGATAAAGGTTCAACAATCTCAAATTAAGAACAAAATAGGAGTGCGACTTGTAATGTGAGTACCAAATAAAAGGTCTATGGGCTCAAAGGGGCTGGCAACAGAAAATTTTATTTATATGTGACAAGCACATCTATGATCAAGTAAGAAACGCCTACGTCATCTCCTAGACTAGCTCAACTTAATGATTTCGCTTCGATTAACACACGGGGTAAGTTCTAGACTACATAGGATAACACAGATGATCACAAATCCTCACGCACACATTGCACAAGACTCAATCAAGACGGTTTTGTTCAACTCACAAGTCTAGCAAGCACATATAATTCAGAAATTTTAAGCAACATTGCACTATGTGGCAACAAGTCAAACAACTGAGAGAAGACGTCACAGAATAGGCTATTTATTTTACTCAGGCATCACAAATCTAATCAAATGTATGGAAAATAGATCGCGTGTCATAGCCTAATGTGTCTGCACCAAACATGTCACTAGGCACCTCAAAGCAACTCAATTTCTTCCTAACCTACTCCTAGGAAAAATAAAGTACCCGATTCAAGCTACACCCTTGGAAAAGAACTGGCGCCCAAGAAAAACCAAGGGATCCTACCTAACTATCCTAAAAAAAGTTCTTTTTGGTATTTTTTTTAAATCGGACTTTAATCCCTCAAGAAAACTGTCCACAAAATCCATCGTCGAAAAAGGTCCAAAATTTCTGAATTTGTTTTCAATTTTCGTGTTTTTAACTTTTTTTTTTTAAACAAAAATCACTACACTAAGAAGAAGAAGAAGAAGAAGAAGAAGAAAGAGGAGGAGAAGGAGGAGAAGAAGAAAAAGCAGAAGGAGGAGAAGAGGAAAACGAATGAGGAGAAAGAGGCCTGAAATTGTTTTAAAAGTGAGTACAAATTAAAAAAATTTAAAAAGTAAGTACAGATTAAATTGGAGCGACTAGATAAGGTGCCTCGTGCAATTTTTACAAAATTCTAACATACCAAATAACCTTGAGCTTCGTCTGGAAACCACCATGATATGGGCCTTATTAACATAAAGCCCACAGGACAAACTCATCGAGAAGGTGGAGAATTGGTCGGAGCACCCTTTCATTTGCGAAACCAAAAAAAAAAAAAAAAAAAAAAAAAAAAGAAAAAACATATGTAGAAATCCTATTTCAGAAATGGATGTGATCTAAGTAATACATTCTTGTATACCAACAAAAATTATAGTATTTCGTTTAGTGAAAAATAAGTTTGAAGTAGACGTGATATAACAGATCTTCCGCCAAGTCCCTCATCCCCATTTCTTGAAGAAAGAAAATGAAAAAGTAGGAAAGGAAAAAAATCAACAACTACAATGATGATCCTGCAAAATTTCATTAGTGGAGTCTGGGGTAGTGTGTATGCAGATCTTACCCCTACCTTGAATGAGTAGTTGTTTCCGAAAGATCCTCGGCTCAAGAATATAAAAAGAGACAATATTAGTACCACCACAGTGATCATAGGAAAAATAACAATAACATGAACACCAGAAGATAGATGCAAAGCAAAAAACAATAGCCAATAAATAGACCTGGCACTATGAGAAAAGAAAGAGTAGTAAGACACAACATTGCCACTAGCTATCTTTGACAAAAACTCTACCAGACTAGTTTCACAAAGGAACAAAGTAAGGCAAGACTCAACTACCTCCTAACGTACCACCCAAATACTCGATGTGCACAACTTTCTATCAAGGGCCATGTCTTCGGAAATTTGAAGTCTCGCCATGTCCTGCCTAATCAGTTCTCCCCAATACTTCTTAGGTCACCCCTATATCTCTTCTCGTGGTCCTCCACAGCCAGCCGCTCACACCTCCTTACTGGAGCATCTGGGCTGCTCCTCTTTACATGCCCGAACCATCTGAGTCTCACTTCCCGCATCTTATCATCAATGGGAGCCACGCCCACGTTCTCCCCAATATTTTGAAATCTTTGTGAAATTAAAGGGGATCTTAACATATATACCTTGCTAGCTAAAAATATCCAGCGCCCTAGTCCACAACAAAAAATAACTTTTATCTTTAATTTTTACTAATTTTAGTAGGTATATAATTTATTGTCAATATATACTCACTATATAATTTGTGTACAAGACGTGTGTATACTTTATAAAATGATTATATATTTATTATATGCTGAGTACACACCGGCGAGATTATATACTATTATGACTAAGGGGCTGAATTTTTTTTAGTTAGCTGGCTATGTATGTTCAGATCCCCTTTAATTTTTCAGAGATTTCTATACAAAAAAAAAAAAAAAAAAGCTTTCCTACTTTTTTCTTCAAGAAATGGGAATGAGGGACTTGGCAGAAGTATCTGTTATATCTTGTCTACTTAATTCAAACTTATTTTTCGCTAAATGAATTACTATAATTTTTGTTGGTATACAAGAATGTAATAGGACTTAGATCACATCCATTTCTGAAATAGGATTTCTATATATGTTTAAATTATATATTTTGATAGTGTAAATAGTTATTACACCATTTTTTCTGCAATTGTTTCTTAAGGAAATGTCATCTGGAGTTGACATACGTGATTGTGTTATGGTAGTTCCAGAATCTTAGCAACACATTCTCCGAGTTATCAAATATGGCCCTAAAAGAAAAACAAATAAGATGTTAAATCTTCTTTTTCCCCTTTTCTTTTTAATAATAAAAATAGCGAAACAAAGATACGCAACCTAATTTTCCTCATTTTAACGAATTGAAGAAAAGAATTTTCATTTGTTTGAACATTGAAGCTTTTATTATCTGGTTTCAAAAGACTCAAGCACGAACTAAGTCGTTGCTAAGTATGGTTTGGCTGAATCCAGTATTTTTAGTCCAAATCTTTTATTTCTATTAATAAATGCACTAAATATGTACATAAATTAAATTCAAAACTCAATTATTAACACTTACTATCGCCATTTTAAAATTTAGAACCCATAAAAATTAAATTCTGACTCGGTTTCTGCAAGCTGAAGAGAGATGATTTATTAGCGTAGGATTGCACTCCGTTTCTGCAAGCTGAAGAGATATCGTTTATTAGCGTGGGATTGCCTATGATATGATAAGTTATGTGTCTTTTGTTTTGGTGATTTAACAAACTTCATGAGAGATCAGATAGGGAACCTGATACAATTGGTCGCTCAGCGTTTAGAGCAACGAGTCAAATGTCTGGTTCAATTAATGAAATCAGATAAGGGAACAGCAGAGGAAACAAATAGAGATTAGTTCCTTCGATCACAATGCAAGTCAACTCTAACAGCTGTTAAAGTTGTTGCACTGCACACGTAACAGTACAGCAACACTGTTGAAGCATGTTGTGTACCGGACTCCCTTGCATTATCTTTGATGACCTCACTCGTATATTATCAACATGAGGCCAGGGTTTTCACACACACTTGCAAAAAACCTAAACATTGATTTCTCTCTTAAGTGTGCAGAGCCGCCTTCATTCTCTCCAAGGCATTGAAGAACAAAGCAACAACATAACAAAGGACCAGATCCCAGTATTGATCGTGTGTCCTTTTGTATTATTGTGTCTTCTGTATCGTGTCACTAAATTCTAATTCCAATACAGTTTTTTCAGAAGCATTCATAGGACACCTGTTAAACCATTACTCTTATGGTTGTTGTGGCTAGAGTTTGTCAAGTGGTAGTTTTGTTATAGAGCTATTACAAAGAGGCTTACAATATAGTTATTGTGAGCATATGAAGGACTAAGAGTTTAATTCCTAGATTGCAATAGGTTATAATCTAAAACTTTCTCGGTTATAAGTTGAAATCCTACTAGTGTAGGTCGTGATCTTTAATCCCGTGAGCTGCGAGTTTCCCTTGTAAATATCATTGTGTTCTTTACTTATTGTTGTGTACTGTGGGAATTGATAGAGAACCAGGTTCTCTATACAGTTTGGTGGATCCTTAGTTTACATCAATTGGTATCAGAGCAGGTTCTTTCTATAAGGCTAACACCTAGAAAGGATCAACATGGCTGCTCTACCAAAATTCGAAGAAGGACAATCAACTTACAGATCACCAAGATTCAATAGTCAATACTATGACTGGTGGAAGATAAGAATGCATGATTTTATAATGGCAGAAGATTCAAAGCTCTGGGATGTTATCTGTGATAGACCTTTCGTCCCTACAAAGACCGTTGACGAGGGAACATTTACAGTTCAAAAGACTAGGAAGGAATATAATGATGTTGATCGAAAGCCCATCCAGAAAAACTTTAGGGCAAAGAAGATCCTTGTTTGTGGCATTGGACCAGACGAGTACAACAGCATCTCAGTCTGTCAATCTGCTAAGAAGATTTAGAAGGCTCTCCAAACTGCACATTAGGGAACCACTCAAGTCAAATAGTCAAAAATCGACATGCTCACTACTGAGTATGAACTCTTCAAGATGAAGGAAGATGAGTCTATTCAGGACATGCATAATCGCGTTACTTCCATCATCAATGAGCTTCACTCTCTTGGAGAAATTATCCCAAGGAACAAACAGGTCAGAAAAATATTCAGTGTGTTACCAAGTTCTTGGGAGAGGAAAGTTAATGCTATCACGGAAGCCAAGGATCTGCAAAAGGTTACGATTGACAAACTCATTGGAAATCTGAAAACCTATGAGACAAAAAAGAAGAAGGATCATGAAAGAAGAGAACCCAATAAGGAGAAGAACCTGGCCCTAAAGGCGGACAACAGTGACTCAATTGGTGATGATGCTGACATAACTTCTTACTAGAAGATTTCATAAAATGGTTTATAGAAATGGAGGTATTCCCAAGAAGGGCAGCTCTAGAAGAAATACTAAAGGATATGATTGTTGTCACAAGTGCGGAAAGCCAGGACATTTCATCCAAGATTATCCTCTCCACAAGCAGGACCATTACAAATACAATTCGTACTAGACTGTTAAGAGGAATACAGTCCTCGACGGGAAATTTAAAAGAAGAGATGCCATTGATAATGTTGTGAAGCAAACTCTGGCTTCTTGGGGAGATTCCTCTAGTGAATCTAACGGTGATGATGAACAAGGAGACATATCAATGATGGCCATTGAAAAAGTGAAGCTGCAGAATATGACTTCACATCTGCAGTGATGGCACAATCTGATGAGGATGAAAAAAATGATAACGATGAGGTAAACTTTCTAGACATTCAAAGAAATTTGAAGTCTTATTCCCAAAAGAAGCTAGTATCTTCAGCTAAAATTTTAATTGATGCTTATCACAATCTCAATAATGATTAAAAAAAATACTTTAATCGAGGAAATCGGAGAGACAGAACATGAAAGAGATGATTTGGTGATTGCAGTTGTTGATCTGAAGGAAACAGTGGAGGAAATAAAGAAAGAAAATATCCCCTTAAAAATTCAACGGAGAAATGCACGAACTCCTCTAAAGGAAAGGAAGTGGCAAGTGAGGCACATCTTAAGCTTGAAAATGAACTTAAAAATGTAAAATTGAGTCTTGTTGCTGAACTTGAAAAAAGTAGACAACTTCAGGAAGATTTAAGCAGGGAATAATCTAGATAAATATCTGAAGTAGACCTGATCCTCTGATACAATCACTTTTATGTATAAAAGTAATGAGGGGGAACATGCAAGGAATTAGGTTCCACAAAGAAAAAGCCCCATATAACCCACATAGGAAGTATGTTACTACACTTGATAACTGGCTTTGCTCTCACTGTGGTAAAATTGGTCATTTCAAAGATTCTTGTAAAGCAAAGTTTCAGTCCCGACAGAAAAATAAAGTTTTTGTTGAAAAAGTATCTACTGCTAAGGAACCTGATTCTCTAAAAAAGAAATGTGTGATGGCTTCTTGGACAAAAAGAAGTTTGATTCTCCCTTTCCCTCATTACAAGGGACCTAAACCTATTTGGGTTCCTAAGTCTAATCTCTGATTCTCTTGTGCAGGCAGTAGTGAAGGGATGCAGTCAAAAATGGTTCATGGATAGTGACTGCTCTAAACACATGACTGGAATAATGGATGATTTTCTTTCACTCAAGGCCTTGCAAAGTGGGAGTGTATCCTTTGGAAATGGCAAAAGGGATACATTTTGGGAGTTGGAAAGATTGGAAAAACACTCTCTCACTCAATTGAGAATGTGCATTATGTGAATGGCTTGAATTATAGCCTGCTGAGTGTCTCTCAAATCTATGACAAAGAAAACAAAGTGGAGTTCTTGTCAAAGTCTTGCACTGTCACCAATCTTATAACTGGAGAAATGGTTCTGATTGAAAAAAGGTTCAAAAACATTTATGTTGCATTGATTCTCTGAATGGTGGTGATATTACATGCCTAAGTGCCATTGATGATGATTTTGAACTATGGCACAGAAGATTGGGACATGCAAGCTTTTCTCTATTGAACAAGCTGATCAAGAAGGACCTGGTTCGTGGGTTACCAAAGTCAAATTCAAAGACCACAAAGTGTGTGATGCATGTATAAAAGGGAAGCAAGTCAATTCCTCATTCAAACCAAATAAAGAAGTAAGCACCTCAAGGCCACTGGATCTCCTTCATATGGATCTGTGTGGACCTATGAGGATGCCTAACAAAGGAGGAAAGAAGTACATCTTCATTATTGATGATGACTATTCCAGATTCATATGGACTTTATTTCTCAGGACCAAGGATGAAACCCTTCTAGTTTTTGCTACTTTTGTGAAGCATATTCATGTGAAGATAGCTATAATGTTGTGAGTATTAGATCTGATCAGGGCACCGAGTTTGATAATGCCAAATTTGATGAGTTCTATGCTGAAAATGGTATTAGTCATAATTCTTTGCTCCCAGAACACCCCAACAATATGGTGTTATGAAAAGAAAAAATAGAACTCTTGAAGATATGTCAAGGACGATGCTAATTGATAGTGGTGTGTCAAAGAGTTTTTGGGCTGAAGCAGTGAACACTGCTTGTTATTTGATTAATAGGTGCATGATCATGTCCCTGCTTGACAAGACCCCGTATAAATTGCTTAATGGGAGAAAACCAAAGCTGACTTACTTGAGAGCATTTGGATGCGAATGTTTCGTTCTCAATAATAGTAAGGAAGCATTGGGAAAGTGACGAAGGAATTTTTCTTGGCACTCTTCACAAAGCAAAGCATACAAGGTTTACAACAAAAGAACTCAATGTGTAGAGGAAAGTATACACATGATCTTTGATAAATCTCACCACTCGAGTGGGAAAGATTTACATGATAAGGATGATCAAGATGGAGATTATTTAAAAGTCCCTAGAGTGGTTATTGTCTATTGATATGGAAAACGAGAAGGTAGATCTAATGAGTCAAGTCAAGGAGCCCAGTGAAGAAGATGCATCAGAACTTCCAACTGATTTGGAAGAACCTGGTCCCTCCATCACAGCAACTGAAGCTGACGATAGAGTTGTTGATGTTGTATTAGGCACTCCTGATGCAGAGAAAAGAAGTGGTATCCATACTTCCATCGCTGCCAATGATGAGTCATACATGGAGGAACCTAGTCCCTCTCATCCTGAAACCCAAGTGTCTAACTCGAAGCCCAAGATCTCACATCCTCTTCAAAATGTAATCACTCCTTTGAACTCTGGAATTCAGATTAGATCCAAGGCAAGAAACATATTTGCTTTCTAAGCCTTCTTGTCCCCAATTGAGGCAAAAAATATCAAGGAAGTATTGAAAGATGCTGACTGGATTGCTGCTATGCAAGAGGAGCTTCATCAATTTGATAGTAACAAAGTGTGGCACCTGGTTCCTTGGCCCTCAGATAGAACAGTCATTGAAACCATGTGGGTACTTAGAAATAAGCTTGATGAGTTTGGCAATACAACAAGAAATAAAGCCAGGTTGGTGATTCAAGGCTTTAATCAAGAAGAAGGAATTGATTATGATGAAACTTTTGCTCCAGTTACGAGAATGGAATACTTATTGCCTTTGCATCTCATATGGAATTCAAATTGTTCCAAATAGATATTAAGAGTGCATTTCTGAATGGATATCTGAAGAAGGAAGTTTTTGTCAAACAACCACCTGGTTTTGAATGCCATGAACACCCTAAACATGTCTTCAATCTTGACAAGGCTTTATATGATTTGAAGCAGGACCCACGTGCATGGTATGAAATATTGTCCGAGTTTCTTCTAGAGAATGGCTTCACTAGAGGGAAAATTGACATACTTTATTTCTGAAGAAACGAGGAGGAATTTGCAGAAGTGCAAGTCTATGTTGATGACATCATTTTTGGTGCAACAAATGATTCCTTGTGTGAAGAGTTTGCAAAGCTTATAGGAAGCGAGTTTGAGATGAGCATGATGGGGGAACTGAACTTCTTCCTTGGGTTACAAGTAAAGCGAACCTCTAAGGGAACTATGATAAGTCAGCAGAAGTACATTAAGGAGATTTTGAAAAGGTTTGAGATGGAAAGCTCTAAAATAATTGATACTCCCATTGCTACTGCCACTCGTCTAGACATGGACGAACCTGGTTACCATTTAAATAAAACCATGTATCGGGGTATCATTGAATCACTTTTGCACCTACAGCCAGCAGACCTGACACTGTGTTTAGTGTTGGGTTATGTGCTAGATTCCAATCAAGTCCTAAAGAATCTCATTTGAAAGCTGCCAAAAAGAATTCTGAGGTGTCTCAAAGGAACATAGGACATAGTCCTCTATTATCCCTCAGGAGATAATTTTGACTTAATTGGGTACGCTGATGTTGATTATGCTGGTAATCTGGTGGATAGAAAGAGTACATCTGGAATGGCACATTTTCTGGGGTCATGCGTGATGTTACAAAGAAATAAACTCTGTAGCTCAGAATATGAATATGTGGCAGTTGCTTCCTTTTGCGTCCAACTGATGTGGATCAAGCAACAACTAGAAGATTTTAGTGTATTCTCTAATTGTGTGCCTCTTTTGTGTGACAAGACAAGTGCTCTTAATATGGCAAAGAACCTGGTTTAGCATAAGAGGATAAAGCAAATTAATGCACGACATCGTTTCTTGAGGGACAATGTTAAAAAAAGACTCATCTGTATGAAGTTTTGCAAAAAAGAGGACCAGGTAGCAGATATCTTCACCAAAGTCCTGAGCAGAGAGAATTTTGAAAGAAGTCGTCTGGCGTTGGGCTTGATTAAGATAAACTAAGAACCCGGTCCCTCAATGATTGGCTATGAAAGGATCCTAAGGTGAATTGCTAAAATGTGTTTTCTGGCAACTTCTAATTCAATTCTATACAGTTACATGTAAGCACGTATGGCAATTACAGGACAAACAAGTGGCTAATGACATTGCAACTTTTTGGAATGATGATGCTCATATTTTTCAAAATCTATCAGGTAACCCGGTTCCCATGACTCAAGTTAGTAGTTCCTCTTAAACTCATATACATTTTGACCTACTAGTGTGCCACGTCATTAATTTCCTCCGCCTCTTCCCATACCTCTTAAACCCAAATGACACACCCGTTACAAACCGACCCGTCTATCCATTTCTTTTAACATACCCAAATATAATCGATCCCTTCATTCCCTCTAAATACCCCCAAAAGCAGTCTCTCTCTCCCAACTGTCTACATCTAACGTCTCTCTTCTTCAAAACCCTCTTTGTATGTCCTTTTCTCTCAAAATCAACCATGTCTTCACCACAATAGGAGTCTCCAAAAGCCACTAACAACATCCCTGTTGAGTCTCCGTCTCTTGAAGGAAAGCCACCCATACCAAAGCCCCAACATTCACCCACTGAAGCCCCAATTTCCAACCAACCACCATCCACAGTCTCCTCCCCTACATCGTCTGGTTCCGGTTCCCATCGCTCCAAAAAAAGCCAAATCTCAAAAAAAATTATTGCATCTCCCTCACCGTATGCTACCATAGAGTAAGTGGAATCAAAAGTACCTACGCCTACTTCTTTATTTCTCCAAAGCACAGAAGAAATAGAAGAAGGGGATGAGGGAGTAGAAGCTTCCAATCAGCGGGTTGAGGAAAAACTTGTGACTGAAATGATGACTTTTGGCTTTGGATGAGGGTGTGTCTGCCTCTGGTTGGTCTGAAACTTCACATGCTCAGGGGATTGATCTGAATATTTTGTCAATATCAGGCAATGCTTCATTTTCTTCCCCTGGTGCGACATTGTTGGGTAATGAGGGTGATACAGGATCTCCCTCCTTTGAAAGAGAGCATGTTGTTGTTGTGATAAGATTAGTGGGAGATTCTCTGTTAAGTGATGTTGTTGTTGGGACTCAGGGAGGAAGAACGAGGGAATGGGGTCCAGGTACCTCAAAGTGATCAGGCACCGGTCAGTACTATAGGGGAGCCTACAGAGGAACCTAGTCCCTCTTCCCAAGAGGAGTTCTTTGCTCCTACTTGGGATGAAACTCTAAGCTCTACTAGACAGCCTCTGGACAATGCTGACCCTACTCCCTTTTCTTACCTTGTTATAGTCCCTTTAGATGTTGTATATCCTGAGATGAAGTATGTGTCTGAGGGAGATTTTGGTGACGGTGAGGAAGATTTAGACAATTTGTCCATAGCCCAATTTATTGCTGCTAGGAGTGGTGGGAATGCAAAGCAGAGTCTGTTCCTAAATGGTACACCATAAGGCAACAGAAAAGGATTGCTCTTGATAGCGCATTGAAGGAGAATAAGGAGAAAAAGAAAAGGAGAAGGCAGTGAAAAGTAGACTTGTTAATGAGGAGGATGTGCCTCCGACTGATGTTGTGGAGTTGAGGATGAGGAGACGGCTCAGGAACATGCTCTTCTTGTCAAAAAAAAACATCTAAAAAAGCAGTTGTTATGAAACAAAAGAAGGTTCTATCTACAAAGGATGCTGAAGTTGGTGGAGAAGAAAGAGTTGAGTAGGTGAAGTCGTTTGAGAAGGAGAAAGGGCAAACTGTTGAGAAGAAAAAACCTCTCAGAAAGAGGCCAAGCAACAGTGAGGAACCTGGTTTCTCAAAGAAGGCCAAAGTGGAATTGTCTCAGACTGAAAGGAGGGCTAATTTGAAAAAGTAGAAAGAACTATGGGGAAGCGTGTTTGATACTGAGATTCTTGATCGATCTAGAATGAGGCAGTTGGTAGAAATCTGTGACTTTCAAAAGTGGACTCATCTCTTTATCATCCAGAGTCCCAAAGTGTATGAGGAGGAGGTCCGCAGTTTTTATGCTGATTTGTTTAGAGTGGAGGATGACACCATCTGTTTGAAGATCAATGGGTTAGATTTTGTGATAGATAAGGTTATGCTTGGGGAGATTCTTGGGGTGACCATTTAAGGTCTCTCAACTGTGGAAGAAATATGTTCCCCCGAGTTTAGGAAGATAATCCTCAAGCCTCAAGTTGTTCAACAAGGGGAACGAGTGCACAAGAAGGCACTGCTTCCTGAATACCAACTATTATTTGAGCTGGTGCACAAGGTCTTTCTACCAATGGCTGAGAGGAGATCCATTGCCTATATAGCGGACCTGGTTCTTCTGGAGGCACTGGACGCCTACACTCCCATCAATCTGCCTGGAATTTTGATTGAGAATATGAAAAAAGTGGCAGACTTCAAGGATGAAAATCATGAATTGCCATATGGGTTCCTGATCACCAAATTACTTGAACGATTTGAAGTCCCCTTAGGGAGAGCATCAGTGGGAACTCACAAACAAATATTCACCATGACCACTTTGGAGAAATGTGAGTGTGTGGACAAGAAAGGGGGTAACAGTTATACCATCTCTCAGCTTATTGATGCTCAGAATGCTGCAAATGAGGAAATCACTCAAGTCCAAGCTATTCTTGAGTCCAAGCTCACTCAAGTCAGCACGGAACCTGGTTCCAGCAAGGCTCAGAAAGAAAGGTTGCCTGCCTAAAAGCTGAAAATACAGAGTTGCGAAGCCAAGTGGAGAACCTGAAAGAGTAGTTGATCAACGATCAAAGGGCTGCTAATGCTCGCATTGATAGTCTCCTCAAGGCCCTTGCTCCCTAGTCTTATAGTTCCCTGTCCAATGTCCTCTATCTTACCTTTTTTCCCAGCTCCTCTTTAATCCTACCGTGTCTTTTTGTTATCCTCTCCTATTAACTGTGGTACTCTAGTTTTTGTTTAAATTATGTATGTTTATAATTATGGTAATATTACAATGTTTCATTTTCCTAAATTAATTAGCATTATCGTCTATTAATGCATGTTATACTCTGCGTTCTGTTTTTAGCTATGTTGTGTGCACACAAGTGGCATGCGTTAAATTTGCTGGACTTCTTTTTACATTGGATTTTTAGTTCTTTTTTGTGATGCCAAAAGGGGGAAGAAAATTGAAAGGGAGAAAACAGACTCACAGGGGGGAATATGGCAAATTTACAATGTGGAGATTTGGTTCTCGAGAGGAATATCAATTCTAAGTTTGTCATCATCAAAAAGGAAGAAATTGGTAAGTTATGTATCTTTTATTTTGATGATTTAACAAACTTCATGAGAGAACCAGATAGGGAACCTAATACAATTGGTCCCTCAGCGTTCAGATCAACAAGTCAAATGTCTGCTTCAATCCTCAATAAAATCATATAAGGGAACAGCAGAGGGAACAAATAGAGATCAGTTCCTCCTGTCAAGTACAAATCAACTCTAACAGCTTTTAAAGATGTTACGTTGCACACGCAACAGTATATCATCAATGTTAAGCATGTTGTGTACCGGACATTTCCTTGCATTATCTTTTATGACCTCACTCATATACTATCAACATGAGGCCAGGGTTTTCACACACACTCGCAAAAACCTAAGCATTGATTTCCCTCTCAAGTCTGCAGCCACCTTCATTCTCTCCAAGGCATTGAAGAACAAAGCAACAACATAACAAAAGACTAGATCCTTAACATTGATTATGTCGTGTGTCCTTTAGTATTGTTGTGTCTTTGTATCGTGTCATTAAATTGTAATTCATATGCAGCTTTTTCTGAAGCATTCATGGGACACCTGTTAAACCATTATTCTTATGGTTGTTGTAACTAGAGTTAGTCAAGTGGTAGTTTTGTAATAGAGTTATTACAAAGAGGCATATAATATAGTTATTGTGCGTAGGTGAGGGATTAAGAGTTTAATTCCTAGATTGCAATAGGTTGTAATCTAAAGCTTGCTAGGTTATAAGTTGAAATCCTACTAGTGTAGGTCGTGATTTTTAATTCCGTGAGTTGGGAGTTTTTCATGTAAATATCGTTGTGTTCTTTACTTATAGTTGTGTACTATGAAAACTAATAGAAAATCAAATTCTCTATACAATTTGATGGACCCTTAGTTTACATCAGGATATTACGATCTTGTAGGATTTGCTTAATTAAGATACGAAAAACATCCAATTTCAAGGTGATGGTTTGCACATGCCAATGTCTCTCTTCGTTTTTGAAGGGTGTGGGGTAAAAACCGATCCTTGAAAACGGTGTCACATGCCATATCAAAAAACAATTTAAAGTTAAAAAGAAATTCAACTAATAAAAATCAACATTCTCGTCAACTTTTATGTTTTTGGCACATCTTTTTGACGGTCTTGATCCTCAAGCTGCGCATTTTGAACCAAATCATCAACCCCACAAACAGAAACAAGAGAATATGTGTAGAATTTTGAATTTAAATTATATGGGTTTAATGTTAAATATTTTTAGCATTAAATTCATTATATTTTTAAAGTTATGAATTCATATTTATTATTTGTTATAATTTATGTAATTTTACACATAAATTTATGCTCAATATCAGAAGTTATGAGTTCAATTGAACCCGATACCATTGTGTTTGATCCAGCCCTGGATGTGTGCGTCTCTATAGGTTTTAGTTTATGTCTATTTAAACATACTTATCAACATTCGGTATTTTCATCAAATTATAATTAGGGGCAAATGTCGCATTAAACTCACGAGTATATTCATTTTTAATAATTTTGACTCGAATAATATTATATGAGTATGTATCAAGGAATTCAATAAATAAGTAAAAATAATAAATTTAAAATCCAATAAATAAAATTAGTTACAGTAAAATCTTGAACTCGAATCATAATATTCAAATTATGAATTACTCGTTATTTGAACATGATGATTGAGGGATCCAAGGATTTCATCATGAGAGAGAGAAAGAAAGAGTAATGAGATCAAAAGCTAATAACAAAAGCACAAAAGAAGAAAAGGATAAAAGCAATAAAGATAGTACTGCATATCATTCACTCATTGTTTTGTTGGGAGCATTAGAAGCAGATCCAAGAGAGTGTTTCTCTTACTTTCATGCAAAAATCACTTCTAAATCGAAAGGGAATTAAAAGCTTTATGTTGACAGTGACCAGATGTAAAATAAGCAATTTCTATCTTTTCTATTTTCTTAAAGAAAGTCTGCAAAATACCACTCTGTGGAGACTTTGTCTACATGCCATTCTTTCCTCTAAATACACACAACTTTAAGTGTTTAAACTTTTATATACTGGTAATTCGACAAATATAGAAAATTATTGCATGTAATATTCTACACTAATTTTAGTAATTACTGTTAACCTACACATACCGCAAAAGCATTAGAGCTTAATTAAATTGGGATAGGAGATTGCACACAGAACGTCATCGAACCAGTAACTCCGATCGCGATTTGTTCCAGTCTTCCGCTACAAGAAGAACCTATAAGTTCTTCGTTTTCGTTCCAGTCTTTCGCTACATGAACATCTATAAGAAGTTCGTTTAAATTTCCTGTGACATCCTTTTCATATAGATTTTTCATTCCAGTCTTCCGCTATACAAAGAACCTAAGTTCTTCATTTTTTTTCGCTACATAAAGAACTTAATTTCTTGTGACATTCATTCCATATAAATTTACATGCTTCTACAATGACAAATATGATATCGCAGTAAAATTATGGTAAGCAAGCAAATAAATAAGATCAACCGAAAAAAATTACACTATCAATATATATAATTTAGTTAAATTGAATAAGTATAACGCGCCCTTCTTCTTCACCCCACCCCAAACTACCTACCCCATACCCTACTTCCTATTCTTTTTTTAGTACTAAAAGTTTGAAATGAGGAACCTTGTCTGGTCTTAGTTAGACTCTGGCAATGAAAGAGAAAAGTTACATTGCCCTTTAAAACTGTACACATAATGGTTGCTTTTATGGTATTAATAAAACCCTAAAAAGACATTTAGTGCCTACTTTAGTTTCATTTTTTTCTTCTAAATCCTCTGATCTCTTCCACCCTTTTACAATAGTAATCATTTCTAGATCAAGTCCAGATATCACTCTTCAAACAGCCGTAATAATTTACTTGCCTTTAGGATTGTATACGGTGAAAATCGGGCTTATGGCACGTCCCGGCTTCTGATAGGGTGAATAAAGCTCGAGACATGATGACGAGGCACCGGAGTCGAGGCAAAGGTCTCATCGAGTTAGAGTCCGGGGGCATAACGCCTGCCCTCGAAAATATCGGGGTCGTAATCCGGAATCAGTCCACGTCCCAAAAGATTTCGTAGAGCATTGTCAGGCAACTAAACACGACCAACAGAAGGCCGTAATATCCGCGACCGGCCGGATATCACGGCATGGATCTCGGCACGTATCGATGGAGAACCGGCAATCAATTAAACGGAAGATTTTTTTACCTTTTACAGAATTGTACCTAGAGTAGGATTTCCCTACTATATAAAGGGAGGTCTGACTATTCATTTAATATATTGTAACACGCATCCCAAAGCAATACACTATTATTTTCACTATTATTCATAGCTTTTTTTCTTGTTCATCAGTACTGGTCATTGTGAGCCCGGATTGAGGATGAATATTTCACTAAGACTGGAATCATCCTCCTCATGTGGTTTGAATTTACTATATCTTTATTTGTTCAATCTAACTCAATTAATCAATTTGTATCAAATTAATCCGCGTATCCTTAAAACCACTTACAAATTTAATTTATTCGATTTTGAGAGAAAACAGTTTGGCGCCCACCGTGGGACTAAGGATAATAGTGGCAGTTTGATATAAATTTCTATAACGCACCCTATTCACACTTATTTTTTGAAGTGTCTTTAATTTCAGGTCAAAGTTCAAAATGATAAACTCCCAATCTGCACCTCTAAATCTGGACGCTGAGTCCGGTCACCACAGAGAGAACAACAATATGGTACCCAGTGGCGAAGTGCCACCTGTTGATCCCATCAGAATTCCAGTTGCGGACCTGATCGACGCTAACTCGTATGTGCCATCAACACGAATCTGCCTACCGATAGTGAGAGCGGCGTCCGCGGTGGAGCCCGATCGACAGCCCAAAATACACACGACGTTGGAGGAGATGGGATCAACTTGCGAGTGATCTTCGAAATGCAACAGGCTCAACATGCAGCGATAGCTCAGCTGCAAAACCAGAGCCGCACCCCCAGCAGGGTCAAGCCAAAGCCGCCCCAAGAAATCACTCGCAGAAACGAATTGGTCATGGAAAGGCCGAGTGCCACCGAGGCCGGGTCTAACCCCAAGATTATAAAGATGCTCGAGGAGTTGACAAAATGGATAGAATTGGGAGAGAAGAAAATCGAAGTTAATAACAAAAAGGTGGAGACCTACAATTCCAAGGTCGATCAAATCCCAGGAGCACCAACAATATTGAAGGGCTTGGATTCCAAGAAGTTTGTTCAAAAGCCTTTTCCTCCAAGCGAAGCACCACAAGCAATTCCGAAGAAGCTCTGCATGCCCGAGATTCCTAAATACAACGGAACAACCGACCCAAATGAGCATGTGACCTCCTACACGTGCGCCATCAAAGGGAATGACTTGGAGGTTGATGAGTCGAGTCTGTCCTGCTGAAAAAATTCGGGAAAACTTTGTCAAAGGGAGCTATGATATGGTATCACAACTTACCCCCTAATTCTATTGACTCGTTTGCTATGCTTGTAGACTCCTTCGTGAAAGCACACGTTGGGGCCATCAAGGTCGAGACCAGGAAGTCAGACCTTTTCAAAGTAAAATAGAGAGATAATGAGGTGCTCAGGGAATTCGTGTCCCGGTTTCAAATGGAACGAATGGACCTGCCCCTGGTCGCGGACGATTGGGCCGTTCAAGCCTTCACCCAAGGACTTAATACTCGAAGCTCGTTGGCTTCGCAGTACTTGAAGCAAAATCTGATAGAATATCTGGCCGTAACTTGGGTCGACGTACATAACCAGTATCAATCAAAAACTAGGGTCGAAGATGAACCACTTGGGGCCCCTTCGGGGTCCGTTTATCCTGTCAGAGCTATCGACAGATCCAAGAGAGACATTGATCTTGAACCAAGATCGAGTAAGAATTGGTATCAAGCATACAATAGAAACCAAAGAGGTAATGGGTCCGGGTGGAACCCCATGAGAAATGAAAGAATAAGTGATCGAGGTCAAAATAACTGGGGATTCATGAGCAAAAGCGGTTCCGACGTGCCTGTCGGGCCCAAGGAAGCGCCAAGATTATCGGAGTATAACTTCAACATCGATGATGCTGTCATTGAATCTATCATCAGATGCATCAAAGACACCAAGTGGCCTCGACCTCTACAGTCTGATCCAGCCCAAAGGGACCCCAACCTAATCTGTAAATATCATGACACTCACGGTCACAGGACGGAAGACTACCGAAAATTGAGAGAGGAAGTAGCCTGGTTATTCAACAACGGACATCTCCAAGAATTTCTGAGCGATCGAGCTAAAAATCATTTCAGGAACAGGGACTCTAGTAAGCAGATCGAGCAGGAAGAACCTCAGCACGTCATCAATATGATCATCGGTGGGGTAGATGTCCCCTAGGGACCGATGTTAAAATGCACCAAAGTATCCATCACAAAGGAAAAATGGACTTGAGATTACGTACCAGAAGGAACCTTTTCTTTCAACGACGAAGACGCTGAAGGCATCGTGTAGCCCCACAACGATGCACTGGTAATATCTGTGCTCATAAATAAATCTCGAGTTAAGCGTGTGTTAATTAATCTAGGTAGCTCGGCCAATATCATCAGATCGAGGTTCGTGGAGCAACTATGTCTACAAGACCAAATCGTGCCTGCAGTTTGAGTTCTAAATGGATTCAACATGGCATGCGAGACCACTAAAGGAGAGATAACATTACTGGTGAACACTTCCGGAACCATTCAGGAAATAATATTTTACGTGATCGAAGGAGATATGAGGTACAATGCTCTATTCGGGAGGCCATGGATCCACAACATGGGGGCAGTGCCCTCGACACAGCACCAAGTGTTGAAATTCCCAATGCTAGGAGGGATTAAAACAATTTACGGAGAACAACCGGCCGCAAAGGAGATGTTCGCGATCGACAAGGTGGTCCTGATATCTGCATTTTCAACACCAAAGGATCTGGGTTCGATCACCAAGGGAGAAACCACATAGTAATTACTAACACCAGCCCTGCCCCAATCGGAGAAGCAGGGGACGGGTGAGGACAACGACTACGGAGTTCCCAGGTCTTTCATAGCCCCCGATGATTTCGACGCCACCAAATCAACGGTCAAAGAACTGGAGCAAGCCATATTGATAGAGTATTTACCCAATCGTAAGGTATACCCGGGCACGGGGTTAAGTTTCGAGCTTAGGAAAAAACTAATTAAATGCCTTATAGCTAACATAGATCGTTTCACTTGGTCCCACCTCGACATGACAGGGATTCCACCAGAGATAACTACTCATAAGCTGAGCCTGCACCTGAAGTTCCAGCGGTAAAACAAAAAATAAGGCCCCAGTCCGAAGTCAAGCATGCATTCATCAAAGACGAGGTATCTAAACTCCTTAAAATAGGGTCCATCTGGGAGGTTAAGTACCCAGATTGGTTTAGCAAATGTAGTGGTAGTTCCTAAAAGGGGAATACATTAAGAATGTGTATAGATTACAAAGACTTGAATAAGGCATGCCCCAAGGACTCTTTCCTTTGCCAAACATCGCTCACATGATCGATGCGATGGCCGGCCACGAGATCCTCAGCTTTCTTGATTCCTACTTGAGGTACAACCAAATTCGGATGGACCTGGGCGACCAGGAAAAAACGTCATTCATCACTAAGTACGGCACCTACTGCTATAACGTAATGTCTTTCGGACTAAAAAATGTTGGTGCCACTTATCAACACCTAGTAAATCGGATGTTCGAAGAACAAATAGAAAAATAAATGAAGGTTTACATTGACGATATGTTAGTTAAGTCGCTACGAACAAAGGAACATTTGGAATATTTGCAGGAAACCTTCAACATACTGAAGAAATACAATATGAAGTTGAACCCGGAGAAATGCGCATTCGGAGTCGGGTCCAGGAAATTCCTCGGGTTCATGTTGTCTAACTGCGGAATCGAGATCAACCCCATAAAATCAAGGTCATAGAAGACATTACCGTGGTGGACAATGTCAAGGTCGTTCAAAGGTTAAGGCGCATAGCTGTGTTAGGCTGATTCATTTCAAGGTCCTCCGACAAGAGCCATCGGTTCTTCTCGTTACTGAAGAAGAAGAATAATTTCTCATGAACCCCGGAGTGTCAACAAGCCTTGGAAGAACTCAAGCAGTACCTTTCGCACCCGCCTTTGGCAGTATCCGAGATAGCAGTAAGTGGAGACCTAGTACGGGAAGAGGAAGGTACGCAATTTCTATCTACTATGTTAGCAGGAATCTAGGCGAGGCTGAAACTAGGTATCCTCACCTGGAAAAAATTGACCCTCGTTTGCTAAGCGCCTATAGGAAGTTAAAACCATATTTTCAATGCCATCCCATATGTGTCGTGACTACTTACCCGTTGAGGAACATAATACATAAGCTCGAACTCTCGAGACGATTGGCCAAATAGGCCGTGGAAATCAGCGGGACGATATAGAATATCGACCCCGAACCGCCATCAAATCTCAAATTTTGGCGGACTATGTGGCTGACTTCATGCCGGCCCTAATTCCTAAGGTCGAGAAGGAGTTGTTATTTAACTCGGGGACCTCCTCCGGATCTTGACCCTTTTTATGGACGGTGCCTCGAACGCAAAGAGCTCCGGGCTTGGCATCATGTTGAAGCCACCGACAGGTAATGTGGTTAGACAATCTATTAGAGCTATAAAATTGACCAACAACGAGGCCGAGTATGAGGCCATGATTGTAGGTCTTGAACTGGCTAAAGGCGTGGGAGCCTAGGTGATCGAAGCTAAGTGTGATTCCCTCCTCGTGGTGAACCGGGTCAATGGAACATATGAAGTCAAAGAACAACGGTGCGAAGGTACCTGGATAAGCTGCAGGGTGACGTTACATTAGTTCAAGGAATGGACTTTGCAACATGTACCTCGGGATCAAAACAGCAAGGCTGGTGCTCTTGCTAACTTAGGATCATCGATCGACGACGATGAATTCAACTCAGGAACAGTCGTACAACTCATGAAATTGGTAGTAGAAGAAGGCCACGCCGAGATAAATTCAACAAACTTAACCTAGGAATGGAGAAACAAATATATAGATTACATGAAGACCGGAAAATTGCCCTCGGATACTAAAGAATCGAGAGCTCTGCGTACAAAGGTGGCCCGATTCAGCTTGTCCAAAAACGGTACCCTATTCAGGAGAACATCCGATGGCCCACTCGCCATATGTCTAGGATCGGGAGATACCGAGTATGTTTGAGGGAAATCGACGAAGGCACATGGGAAAATCATTCAGGCACCGAATCTTTGGTTCGAAAGGTAATCAGAGCCAGCTACTACTGGTTCGACATGGAAAAAGATGCGAAGGAGTTCGTGCAAAAATGCGACAAATGTTAGAGGCATGCACCGATGATTCATCAGCCCCGGGAGCTGCTGCATTCGGTCTTGTCACTCTAGCCATTCAAGAAATGGGGAATGGACATCGTCGACCCCCTACCATGGGCACCTGGTAAGGCTCAATTTATATTATTTATGACTGACTATTTTCTAAATAGGTGGAACCCCAGGCATTTGAAAAAGTCAAGGAGAAGGAAGTTATCAATTTCATCTGGGACCACATAATATGCCGGTTCAGAATGCCGGCCGAGATCTGTGCGACAATGAGAAGCAGTTTATCGGCAGCAAAGTGAGTAAATGTTTCGAGGACCATAATATCAAAAGTATCAACACCCTATCGGCCTAGTTGTAATGGGCAGGCGGAGTCCACGAACAAAACCATACTCCAGAACCTCAAAAAGAGGTCGACCGACGCCAAAGGAAAATGGAAGGAAATTTTGCCCGAAGTCCTATGGGCATATCGTACGATCTCAAAGTCCAGCACTAGGGCCACCCCGTTCTCGTTGGTCTACGGTGCCGAAGTGCTAATACCGGTCAAAGTAGGAGAACCGAGTCTTAGGTTTTGATATGAGACCGAATGGTCAAACGATGTGGCCATAAGTACGAGCCTGGAACTGTTAGACGAGAGGCGCGAGACCGCCCTTGTCCGGTTGGCCGCCCAAAAATAACGGATCAGGAGGTATTACAATCGAAGAGCCAACCTCCGACATTTCAATGTCGGGGACTTGATGTTGAGGAAGGTGACACTGAATACTCGAAACCTGAACGAAGGGAAGCTGGGACCGAATTGGGAAGGTCCATATCGAATTATCGAGATCACCGGCAAAGGATCATACAAACTCGAAGCAATGAACAGTGAGCGACTACCGAACAACTGGAACATAACCCACTTGAAACGATACTACTGCTAAGGTACAACCCCATTCATTTCTTTTCTTTACATACATCACAGATTGAACTAACACTTGCAGGTAACTGTCAAGGAAAGATGCAACTTTTAGGCCTGAAATCACGCGTTACACTCTTTTTCCCTTGAACCGATTTTGTCCCAAATGGGTTTTCCGGCATGGTTTTTAACGAGGCAACAATGGATCGTGCTAACTTAGAATTGAGGAACGGCTATGGACTGGAGTCAAGGATTACATTGACAGTATTCGAGCCTTCTCTATAATCGGCCTTGAATACTGGAGGTCATCACCCTCGGATAATGATTTTAGCAAGGAAAAAAACTTTGTGCTCGAACAATCTGGGATCGGTGGATAGGATTTATTGTAAAGGCCAAACGGTCAAATGAACAGTGCCCATATAGACCACTCAATCCATAGAATGAAGCTTGTACACATTTGCAACATTGTAGGTTGCGCATAGAAATGAAAGAAAGTTTTCACCTTGCAGATAAATATTTTGTATCTTAAAAACTACTACATTTATGTTCCTTAAAGACATCGAGCCCAAGGTCCACTCCTATCCGTATCCAAGAGATCACCCTCACTCAGGGATTTTCGTCCAAGGCAAGCTCGGATGGCTCGAGCTATCGAAGCCGGGGGGCCACAAAATCTATTAGGTAGTGCCCGAACTTTAAAGGCTGCGGTTATCCCCACTCGGGGACTATTGTCCTGGGCAAGACTGGATGGCTCGGGTATTGAAGCCCGGGGCAATAAGCCCATTGGGAAACACCCAAACTTAAAAGGCTATGACCCTCCTAGAACGGCTCGGAGACATCCGAGGTCCGTGACCAAAACATAAGGCCTTTACAATTTCTAAACCGGTTCAAATGCTACCCTCGGCAAAATTATAACCTAAAAAATTCTAAGTAAGCACTACGGGGAAAGCTTCTGATCATGCCAAGCCCCCGCGAGTCTTATCCAAAATTACATAAAAAATGAGCCTTGTTCGAACCTCCGAACTAGATCTTATTATTGCGTGCTAAGGCATTCGAGATCTTTGCAATCGTAAAGAAAAAGCAAAAAGGAACAAACTTGAAATTTGACGAAGGGAAAAAAGAGCCTCGTATACATGAAAACTTTACAAAGGCCAAACTCCTCAACAAAAAATACAAAAGTACAAAAACGAAGAAAAATATACAAGGCACCTAAGAAGCCTGATCTTCGCCGGAACCCTCCTCATCACCGGGGCCATCGGGGTCTTCTCTGTCCTCGGATCCACCCGAACCCTCAGAGTCTTCCTCGTCCTCGGGGTACGCCAACTTCTTGGCCTCGGCCTCGAGCCTCTTAGCATTTTTTATCTTGGCCTATAAATCGAACCCCCGGGCATGAACTTCCTCAAGAGCCTCCCTTCGGGACTACCACTTCACATATTCGACAATGGGTTTCAGGCAGACCTAGGCTACCTCAGCATCATCTTTGTACTGAGCCACCATCTCTTCAGCATCGACCCTGGTTATTTCCGCCACTGACTTGGCTGCTTCAAGCTCTTTGGCTAGGGTATCCCGTACGGTAACGGCCGAGCCCAGTTGAGACTGGAGGTCTTCAATTTTTTGGGACCAGGCTTCAGCTTTCCCCTCACCATTCGAAGTTGGGCCTCCGCCGAGGCCAGCTGCTCCCAAGCAGTATCCTTTGCCCTTCCACTCTTCGGCCATGGCCTTGACCTCGTCCATTTCGGCCCGGAGCTGGTCAACCCGATCAACCTTCTGTTGGACCTGCGGATTCTGACCGTTAGTCACCGTGTCTAGCTCGTCATCACTAACTTTAAAGATTTTTACCTATTCCACCAAGCCGGCGTGTTCTTTCTGAGCCGCGTCCAACTCGGCTCAAAGGCACTTAGCTTCTCCTTCACGTTGCTTGCTAAGAAGCTTAAACATGCCTCTCTTCTCAACAAGCTCTTTGACTTCGGCCTCGAGTTGGCTTAGTTCATCCTGGTACCGGAGGAAGATTTTATGGTGGAGCACCTAGGCCTGCAAATATGAGAAGAGATATTAGAATCATCAAGAACTAAAGTTGAAAAACAAAAAAGTTTGGTAATACCTTACCCAGTTCAGCACCTGTTGTGCTTAGTTGAATAGGCATGGCCCATCTACCTCGTTCATTTTTTCTTGGTCTTCATCAGTTACTAGGCATTGGAGGTAGCTAGCTACCCCCGACAGGGGCGAAAAGATCTCAGGCGTCCTCCGGGACGGTGATAACGATTGATCGCTTCCGTCCAGGATCCGTGCTCGGAGCAAGAAACCGGTTGACAAACCTCGGGCTAGAGTTCGGCCCGTCGACCTCCGAGAATGGACTTTTCCTCAGCACCTCTAAGTCACACAATACGATGAAGTCCTTCAGGGCGGATGAGTCTACACCGTCAAAGAAGCCTCGAAGTGGATCATCCGCTCCATGGACCCCCTCATTAAATCGCTCCTTCGTCATTCAGGCTTCATCAAACATTGATTCTGTAAACGAAGGTGATCCCAAAATATCTATAACACTAGGCGGGGCAGAGCCGGCGAATCGAGGGTCCTCAGCCCTCACTCCAGCATCAGCCTCACGAACCTGAGGGGGATTAGCTTCCGTCGTTTCCCCCTCGGCTGCCATCCGTTCCTCGGGGACAGACGGCTCATGGGCCACAAAGATTTCATCCTCCTCGAGCTCATCCCTGAGCCGGAGGAGTGAGTCCCATTCAAGCACTCGGGAGTTGGAGGGTTTCTTTGGCTTACTAACCAGCCTCCTTCTCAGTTTCTTTTTCTCCGAGCTCGGGGAACTCGGAGCCCTCCTCCTTTTCTTCTCCCCTGCTGTAGCTCCAGGTTGTCCCAAAGTAGAGGGATCAGCGGGCTGATCCTCGCCCCCTACTAAGGGCCTGAGCTCGATGGTCTTGGGCAAGCTTGCAAAAAGAGTAGAACCAATAAGGACATAAATGCTAAAAAGGAACGTCTAGAACTACTTATTCGGAGAGAAAGATCTTACCATGAGAACGGGCTTCCCAGCGGCCCTTCGAGAGTTCGCGCCATGAGTGTTCGGCATAAGGCATTTGCGAACAGATGCCATTAATCAACTCCTTGAGCCGAGGGATGGCGTTTGGAACTCGAGCAAGGGCTGCACCATAGCAAACACCTGTGAGAAAAGGAAAGATAAAACATAAAATCGACGTTCGGAAGGAGGTGTACTTACGTGATACGTTCCACTTCTCGAGAAACAGCCTCCACTCGGCGGGTATCAGGTTGGCGGTCTTTACCCGGACAAAGCATCCTTGCCTACCCCGATCTCGATCCTCGTCGATGCTTGAGAATGGGACTTTGCTGGCCTGACGTACAAGCTTTATTATTTCCGCCCCCCCCCCCCTCTTCCCGAAAGATTCGGGGACTGTATAAGCGGAGCAGATGGTCGATGGTGAACGTGCACGAATCGATTTTATTCACAAAGAATCGTAGGAGGATCATGATCCTCCACAGTGATGGGTGAATTTGGCCGAGGCACACGTTGTACCTCCTGCAAAAGTCCAAGATGACCGGGTCTACCGGGCTTAATGTAAAGAGATAAGTGTAAACAGTTAGATATCCCTCAACATATGTAGTGATATCGTCATCGGTCCCGGGAATCACTACGTCCTTATCTGTCCAGCCGCAGTCCTTTCGAACCGTAGGGAGAATGGCCTTAGTGATGGAGCAGACGTACCGAGACACTGCCTCGCACCGGCCTTGAACAGAAGAAGGTTTTTCAACCTTGAAGTCATCATTGACCGAACATCCCCTGGGGAAGAAAATTCTCAAGGGGGCTCAGGTTCCAGTTCATCAGCGACCACACCCGAAGCGGACTTCTCGAGGACGACCACATTAGGAGCAGTTTCCTCAGCCTCAGTGGTTGGCCGCGAAGAAGAAGGAGCATCTTTTTAGGGAACGGATTTTGAGGTTTTAGCCATTATTACCTGGAAATACTTGAAAAGGGTAAGGGAAAGGTTGAAGGTTAAAAACTCAGATATGTTGGCTTGAGTAGAAAATGAGTAAAAACCTTGCAACGTACTGAGGAATCTTGAGTAACAGGGGTAAAAATGCTAAAGTGTAAAAGAGGGTACTAAATCTCTAAAGGCACGAGGGTAGAAATTTGGGCGTAAAGTAAAAAATAAACAAAAGAGGGGATATTTATAGGGGCCTCGCGACGCTTCACGTCCAAGAACAGCCAACCAACCACTGGCACGCATCTGAAGTCATAATGACATGACTGACGAGACGTTTCGGGTTTCTTGTCGCTATGTCACGACATGTTGAGGAAGGAATCGGAGAGCTCATGTCGTTTCTCGTCAGACTTACTCTCCAAGAAACGAGGGGACTATCTGTATACGGATAAAATCGGGCTCATGGCGCACCCCGATCCGATAGAGTGAACAAAGCTCGAGACATGATGACGAGGCACCGGAATCGAGGCAAAGTTCTCACCGAGTTAGAGTCCGGGGGCATGACGCCTGCCCTCGAGAATATCGGGGTCGTAATCCGAGATCGGTCCACGTCCACAAGACTTTGGAGAGCATTGTCAGACAACCAAACACAACCAACAGAAGGTCGTAATATCCGCGACTGGCCAGATATCACGGCATGGATCTCGACACGTATCGATGGAGAACCGACAATCAGTTAAACGGAAGATTTTTTACCTTTTACGGAATTATATCTGGAGTACGATTTCCCTACTATATAAAGGGGGGTCTAACTATTCATTAAACACATTGTAACACGCATCCCAAAGCAATACACTATTATTTTCACTGTTATTCATAGCTCTTTTTCTTGTTCATCAGTACTGGCCATTGTGAGCCCGGATCGAGGGTGAATATTTCACTAAGACTGGAATCATCCTCCTCACGTGGTTTGAATTTACTATATCGTTATTTGTTTAACCTAACTCAATTTATCGTTTTATATCAAATTAATTCGTGTATCCTTAAAATTACTTATAAATTTAATTTTTATCCAATTTTGAGAGTAAACAAGGATCACAAAAAATTTGTTAGTTCAATCATTGGTCACAGGAAGCCAAGCACAATTATTAATACTGATAAAGACAGTAATCTTCTATCTATAAGCTGTAATTGTGACCTGGTGATATAAGGATAACCTAAGTTGGCCTCGTAATGTTAAGTGTATTAGCAATTTGAGTGGCGGATATTGATTCTGCTAACAATATGATAATGATAAATTTATTAATTGTTGGGTATACAAATAAAGTGTGAAATTTGTTGTTAAAAGGATTGGAAAGATACATATAAAATATTGGGATAATATTCTTGAATTGTTTGAACCCAAAATTTATCTTTGAATTTTCTTATCGGCCACGATGAATCTTATTGAGAGGAAAACGAAAAGAATACAAAAAATATCCCAAGATCAAACTTTTGGGGAAACTATATCTTTTACGAGTTTAATTCTTATATACTGATAGAATGTTTTGCGCTATCGATTTGTCTAAAAGATAATTATCCTGTCTAAAGGTGTGATTAGTTACTTGAAAAGTGCGACATGCATGTTATTTGCTACTTATAACATGTTTGAATATACTAAAAGTGAAAAGAAGATCTCAAAATAAGTATTGAGTTTTGTATGAATAGATAATGGGATGTTACTTTTTTTTGTTTGTTGAATCACAGATTGTCATTTCATGCCATAATGGGAACAAAGCTCGAGGTCATATTTGGTGTTCAAATTATAAATGAAGGAGGACTCCACTGATAGTCGAGGACTCCACTAACTACCACGCTTCTAAAGTCCAAGTCTTTCTCCTGCCTAAAAGCTTCGACGCCGATTAACTAGGACGACGAATTTTTAATAGTAAAATAATAATTCTGTGATTAAAAAAAAATTTAAAACATTGAGGATTAATGTGGAGATACTTTTTAAAGAGACTTCGCGCAGCAACCTTAATGTCAAAAGTACCTATTACCATCCAGTGGTATTGTGAGATGGTCAAAATCTCTTTACCCTTAAATTAAAATTTCTGTGTTCAAATCCCTTGGTTTGGTTAGTGAGTTTCAGATACTTATTTAATACCAAGAAATATGGTAAAATAGTTAGGATTCATATATCCTTAATCAAAATTTTCTGGTTCAAGTCGAAATATGAAAAAAATCTTGATAGAAAATTTTGATGAACCTATCAAACACGAATTCAAATAAATCAGACTAATAAGTTTTGAATACCGGGATGGTTGGAAAAAAAAAAGTGTTTATTTGTTTCTTTTGTTATAATTAAGGAATAAACACTGATCAATTTCTGTAAACTATCGTCTCATTTTGTCTTTATGGGTAAAATTTACAACGTAAAAGGGGAACAAAAAGAAAATTGTTCGGTATGCGTCAAACTTTAATAAACTTGAATTCGAAAGGATGATTCAGTTTATAGGTAACTTTTATAACTAGTCCGGTATAATAATTTAAAAAATAAAATAATAACCTACTATAATTATTAATTAAATTACATTGATAATACTAATTACGACATAAAATTAGTTAAATCCTTATGCTTTAAGTGACACTCCTGGTATAAATTGATTTTATACTGTCACAATATTTAATTTAAATCTAAATTTTTCTGGGAAAATAGGAGTAAGAAAGAGATACTTATATTTCTTGACGTGCATGGAACTTGTTGATCTTTCGCTTTCATTTTCGTCTCTTTTTGCATGGAATACCTAAATCGACCACTACTTGTTCCTTTTTACTTTACCTTTGCTCAAAGTTGAAAAGATCAATTCAATGGTTTTTTTGTATGAACAAACACAAAACCAATCTTATCTATTCACATTATTTTCGTCAAGTATTTTTAAGAGTTCACGAACAGCATCTGAAGGTGATACAAGTGATAACTCAATTTTTTAGTGTTTGTAATAGGAAAAGATAACCTCTTCCGAAGAGGAAAAAGATAGAAAAAGGAATAAGAAGAGTACAAAAGGTACGATAACTGATTGATTCAAATAACATACTCCCTCCGTTTCAATTTATACGGTATAGTTTGACTAGACAAGAAATCTTAGCCTTAGCCTTAGTACGTACACTCCGACCTATGATTTTTTGATGATTTCGGTCAGACAGAAGCTGAGAGTGGTGCTCTAGCTCCCACTTAGCTCTCCTCATCGGCTAAAAATTCTACTTTGATATTTGTGATCTTATATATGTTATAACATTTGTATGGCTAGCTATAGGATTTTTATAACTTGTGATTTTGAACATGTCATAACATTTCTGCGACTATAAAACTTGTCATTCAGTGTAAAATGAAAAATTCAAATTAAGATTTTTTATTTTATTTTATAATAGTGTCATTCATTTGTTTAACGGACTAATAAGGAAATAGTATTTTTTTTCTTTGAACAACGGAAGTACCACATAAAATATGAAAGAAGAAAGAAGATATAACTAAGAATTGTATGGAAGCTAAAAACTCAGCAGTCTATTAAAGAGATCAAAGAGGTGTTAATATACATTTAGTTCTTCATTAAACTCTTCATCTAATCAAAGGGATCTTAATTAAAGAAAAAAAAAAAGAAGTACCAAAAAGTAGTCCTAGTCTAGGGTGGGGAAGCTTAGAGTTTTTCTCAATTATTCTCACAAGAGTTGAATATTGAACATGACTTGTTTGTCCACTGCCTCCAAAATTCCAATATCATCTTCAGTGGCAATATTCAAATCCAATGAAGCTGCATTTTCTCTCTTTTCCTCTTCAACATCACCATTACTCTTCTCAATAGTAGTAGGAGAATAGGGTCTTGAAACTGAAGACCTAAAGTACTCCTCACAACTAAAAATAACTATGGAATCCTTAACAAACACTAATTCACAGTCAGGAAGTGTAAAGCTTCCAGTTTCAATAGCTTTTTTAATACCCTTTTGTGAGAGAGTATCAACTTGATCCACATCTTCCATTAAAAACACACGGCTCGGATTTTCTTGGATTGCATCTGCAAACCTCTCAAGATAACTCCTACCTGTTGAGACATAATATAATTAAATAATTAAAAATATAAAAAAAATTCTACGTATTTGACTCTGAAAAAAAAATCAGGTCCACTCATGCGGGGCATGTTGAGACATAAAATAATGAAGTAATTAAAAGTTACTCTTTTTAACGGTTTAAATTTTTATATGAAGTGATCACACAATTCAATACTATGTATATACCTTGCTCGTCTCTAGATCTTTTATTACTGACTTCTTCAGTTGAATCATTAGCCTTTAATGTTGATGATGAGAAGCTGCTAAGTCCAATGGAAATGAAGTTATCTTGAGAGCCAAAGATAATTTTAGCTAGCTCCCTTGAGATTTTATCTTTTCCTTCAGTATCAGCACCTAAGAAAAACAGCCAACTTTCTTCCTTTTTGCCTCTACACTGGAGAATTGTGCTTACTATATCAGGGATTATGTCTTTTTGCCATGGAACTTTCTTCTCCAATGCCTTGCAAATGATGTTCATATTCTCTGAATTAAACTCTTTGAACCTATGTAAGCAGTCCATATTGTATCCACTTGCTTCACTTGAGGAAGCTGAATTAGGACTTGAATTGGGATTGGATAAAAGCTCAGGCTTTGTATCCAAGAATTGGTGCTCTTTCTTTGATTGGTTTGATGAAGATATTGAAGTAGAGGAACAAGCAGATGATAATGAAGATAGAGTGCCAAAGCCTTTCTCTAAAAAGTTATGATATTGTTTGTGAACACAATTGCAAATAGAATTCCACTTGTTGCAAAGATTTCTCATTTCTTCAGATTCCTGCAACACCAATAAAGGTTGAATTTAAGTTATATGCACTAGATGTAACATATTATTACACAACATGTCAATATAAGGTGATTACACGTAATTATATTTATAGTAAGAAAATAGGTAAACTTGTAAAAAGGGTAACTCACGTGTTATCATGGATAAAAATGTACTGATATTGTAAAAGAATTTTTACTGCACAAATATTATTTTAATGTCTTTAGAAAACATTTTAGGTTTTCAGATTTCATACTTAAATAAGGATTGTTAAGGGAATAGTTGAAAACCTGATTGTTGTTATTATCTTGTCTATTCACTTCCTTGTATTTTTGGAGCCAAGAAGGCAAACTTGAGCTGCTGTAAAATGTAGTAGACTCAGTTTTGACTACATTAATGCTTTTGGCTTCTCTATTGAAGTTGGCCAAACAATCAGCACAGCAAGTTAGCTGCTTCTTCACTCCATCTTTAACAAGTGACCAGCTTGAACCATCTACTGTTGTCTTGCTTCTAAACTGACTATGCAAATCACTGGAGAAAGGAAACAAGAAAGTGTAAATAAAAATTAAGATGATGATTAGTCAAAGAGAAAACTTGAAGAAAATAAACCAGAAGAAGACACTTATATTGCTTTTCTTTTTCACTTTTACTTTTTCTTTCTTGAAAAGTAATGCAAAAAGGATTAACCTATAGACATTGACGGTATACAGAAGTTTTACTCTATCAATATATTTTAACATGGTAGTAGCAAGTAATTTGCTTATTTTCTGTTCTGGTTAAATTGCACTTACGGTGAATGGTTATCTATAGTTATCTTTTAGGTTACTTAATCATAGTTTAAAAAGTCTTTTACACTATTGTATATAGTATACAGTGGGGGATGTAGTGTAGTATCAATGGGCTCAATTGAACCCATAACTTTTGACGCGGAGTAAAATTTTATATGTAAAAATTCACTAAAATTACAAAATAAGCAGATATGAACCCATAACTTCTAAAATATAATAGGAATGCTAAAAACTTTAAAAGTTGAACCCGTAGCATTTAAATCCTGGATCCGCCTCTGTCAATATATGTTCGGAAACAGCATCTATGCTCTTCTAGGGTAGGGGTAAGTTTACGTACATCTTATCCTTCTAGGGTAGGGGTAAGTTTACGTACATCTTATCCTCACTTATGCAGTTCACTGAATTTGTTGTTGTTGTATCAATATATGAAAGTTTAAGACATGCAAAAATGGCAGTTCCATATTATAAATGGTAACAATAAGGGGAAATGTTTAGGAAATATATACCTCTCAAGATTTAGGCTAAGATCCAAGCTGACAACAGGAATTGTAAGAGGGTGAAGATCCCAAAGAGTCTGTAGAGAAGGACAGCCACTTTTACATTTTATGTAAGTTTGAAAACTGGCAGTTCCCATAAGCCACAGCCTTCCATTTTCCCTAATTCCACCACATAATAATCTACTTAGCTCCATTATCATATGCTCTACAGCAGAGTAATAGCTAGTAGTATTACTTTGCTCACTGTATTTAGTCCAAAACTCAGATATCCATTTTAGATCACCTAAATATAAAACAACCCCTTTATTTACATAGCTTCTAAGTAAAGTCCTAAGCTCTCCAATTTTGACCTCAAACTCTTCTCTTGAGACATTTCTCAGTGTAAAAAGTGGGACACTTATGAACTGCACATGTTTCATATTTAATGATATTTCTCCCTTATCAAACTTATCTATAACTCCTCTAATAACCCCTTCAGCAGTTGCTAAACACTCTCCTAAAATAACTATGTTTTTCCTTTTCTTGTTTATCATTGCTTCTATTACACTCATTACATCATCATTCCTCACTTGATCACCTAATTTGGCAAGTGATGATGTTGTTTGAGACATGTTGGAAGTTCCTAGGACTATATGTTTTGTACTAACACCACCACTTTTAGAACAACTATTTAAAGAAATAGCTTGTTCTATATTGGTTTTTAATTGGATACTAGAAAAACCAACTTCTCTCATTACTCTACTAACACTTGGATCATCAAGAATTGAAATAACAAGCTGTTCTATTTCCACTTTAAGGGCTAAAATAGGCTGCTGCTGCTGGTTTTCTGTTGAGCCGCGACGTTGATACGCTTGTGCCCTTTTAAAAGCAGCAACTAAAGCATTAGAAAGACAAGGAATGTGAGCATGAGGCTCAAAAACAGGACTAGAAACAGAGGTAGGTAACCTATTTAGTGCCACATTGAAGCAAAGTTCAAGAGCTTTGTATTGAAGTGGATGAGAATGTAATTGAAAACAAGCTTTTCTTAAAAGCCCTGAAGAGGAAACTAACATTGCACTAGCTATATGAAGAGGAGTGACATGGGAATGGCCTCTTCTTTTAGCTAAGTTCAAAGCTTGTTTCACTATACTTGTAGATTCAGTAGTTAGTGCCTGTTGGAAAGTATAATTACTACCAATTTTCATTTTTCGCTCTATTTTTTTGTATGATCAAAGATGGAGAAGTATAGTTTTTGAATTCTTGAATTTCATTAGGTAGTAAAGAAGAGATATGTGGTTGTTGGTAAGTGTAGAAGTGAAGTGAATTAATAGAGGTTTTGAAGAGGGGGGTTTTGTGCCTTTCTTGTGGTTGTTGGTTATGTATGAAAAAGTGGAAAGCATGTGAGGCAAAGCTAAATTGTCTCTCTTATTGTCTTTTTGGCTTTTCTAAGGGATAAAAAGTTGAATTGGATTACTGGAAGTTGGACTGCCTAATCTTTTATAGAAAGTAACTAATACTTCAGATATGATGATATCCAAGTAATGTGTAGTTAATATAGCGCACTAAAACCTTTGTGAATTGAGTTTGTGTGTTTCGTGCATTGACAGTGCAATGTTGAATTGACCAATAATAATATTTTTCATGTCAAACTTGGTTTAATAACTTGAAAAATAACATAGACTGTTATTACCGGTTAAATCGAACTGATATTGTAAGAAAATTTACATTGCACATATATATAATTTAAACTCTATTGGAAAATCATGTCACTTTAGCTTTCCCATATCTGTACAAGCCAGAGCTAGTGACAAATACAATGGAAAATAATCCCCCCTCCCCCCCC
>MCJB01039209.1:15071-26870 GCA_002018475.1 Nicotiana obtusifolia | reverse complement strand
CCCCCCCCCCCCCCCAAATCCATTTTATGTGATTTTTTTTTTTATTAGTTCCTTAGAAAAAGTATGGTACATTTTTATACCTGAAAACAATGCAATTTTAGCTTCTTATTATCTTTAAAGACATACTTTTATAATTGCATTATTAGCCTATCATATTTAAGATCTTGAGTTTCAAAAATATTTTTTTTAAATAAAAAAATTCAAAACCAATCAAATTATGACTCATGAATTAAAACGAAAGAAGTAGTAGATATCTCCATCAGAACTTTGGTGAAAAAGAGAAAGGATAGTAAAAGAGAAAAGATCAAAGGAAAGAGTTTAAAGGATAGATGAAGACTGCCTGTCTGTTGAAAGAATTGGGAAATGTGTTTTTTTTCTAGTTCAAGCTTCCTGCTGTGTAGTACAATCTGATCACTGGATTTCTCCTTTAAGACTCAAGAATAAAGAACAAACCTTTCTTTGGATGATTAGTTTAATATTCTCCAAAAGACGATGTCTTTAAATTTTGTGTTGTACTTTTGTTTTATTTGCATAGGGTTGGTCTTCTTGTCTTTTCTTTTCTTTCTTTTTTTTTTCTTTGTTCTTTTTGCTTTTTTCATGTGTCAATTGTACAAGATTATAATTTAAGAGGTGTAAAAAAATAGTAAATTTTGGATTTAATATTGATACGCTGCCAACAACAACAATAACAACAACAACATACCCAATATAATCTCTCAAAGTGAGATTTCGGGAGGGTAGTATGTACACAGACCTTACCCCTACCTTTTGTGGAGATAAAGAGGTTGTTTCCGATAGACCATCGGCTCAAGTAAAGCATAAATACCAAAATAATGAAAAGAAATATGGTAATGTGGAAGCTATAGAAAAAGCAGTAGCACCAGCAAAGTAATAGGATGACCGAAGCGAAAGAAACATCACATAGTAATACAGATCTAAGAATATGAAATTACGAGAATATATACTAGTACTACTGGTATGGAAAGGAAGATGCTCGACTACCTACTACCCTCCTACTCTAATGCTTGACATCCACACCCTCCTATCAAGGGTTATTTCCTCGGCAAGTTGTAGATATGACATGTCATGCCTAATTACCTCTCCCCAATACTTCTTCAGTCTACCTCTACCTCTACCTCTCGTAAGATCCACCATAACAAACCGCTCACATCTTCTCACTGAGGCATCTAGGTCTTTCCTCTTCACATGCCCAAATCATCTCAGGCGCAACTTTTCCATTTTGTCTACCATGGAGGCCACTCCCACCCTGACCCGAATCTTCATATATTCCTGATCATATCTCTCCTACTATGCTCACACATCCATCTCAGCATCCTCATTTTTGCCACTTTCATCTTCTGTACTTTAGAGTTCTTCATTGCCCAACACTCCACCACATACAACATAGTCAGTCTAACAACTAATCTGTAGAACTTTTTCTTAAGTCTTGATGGCACATTCTTATCACACAACACATTGGACACTAGCCTCCATTTCGCCTATCCCGCTTCAATACGATGTGTGACATCCTCATCGATCTCCACATTACCTTGAATTATAGTTCAAAGATAATTTGGAACTCTCTTTCTAAGGAATGACTTATGTATCAAGCCTCACTTCCACGTCATCCTCATGAGTGACATTACTGAACTTGCACTCTAAGTACTCTGTTTTAGTTATGCTCAATCGAAATCCTTTGGAATCCAGGGTCTGCTACCAAACTTCTAACCTAGCGTTAGCTTCAATCAGAACTATGTCATCCCAAATAATAAGCACCACGACTCCTTCCCTTGGATGTGTTGCGTCAATATATCCATCACCAATGCGAATAAAAATGGACAAAGAGCTGATCCCTGGTGCAATCCCATCACGATTGAAAATTATTTCGAGTCTCCTCCACCATCTTAACCCGTGTCTTAGCTCTAACATACATCTCCTTAATCGCTCTAGTGTGGATACAGGAACACTTCTAGCTTTCAAATATCTCCATAGAACCTCCTTTAGGATTTTATCGCAAGCTTTTTTTAGGTCAATGAACACTATATGCAAGTCAGTCTTTCTCGATATTATTGATACGCTGCCAACATAAACTAATGTACAATACAAGATTATTCATAAGCCAATTACGAGCAACTGGATCTGTAATATAGATTACAAACCTAAAAAGATGATAAATGACTAGGATAATGTAATAATTCTTTATATTATCAGTCTTTGCAATTTAAATATGAAGCACAAAGACATTCTTTTATACCATCAGAAGTGCAGTTCATTCTTTGAAAATAAAGTTAAAGAGAAGGTGATGAAAATATCTTTACCCCAATTCTCCCCATCCCAACATCCTGAAGAAAGATAAATTTTAAATTAAATCAAGAGGAATTTACATAGAGTATAACTTATTTATTATTTATTTAAATGAGTTACAATTATTTTTAGATAATTACATATAATGCAATTTTTTAAAATTTATAATATTTTATATTTCTAATATATCTCTCTTAATTGAGTTAATAGTATTGACTCCTTAATTTTCTCATTCATTAACTAGATCTTATTGAGAAATCACATCACACTTGTTCTCTTTAATATCCAATTATCTCACCATACCATATTGAGAATGAACAGGCATTCTCTTCCACAATTTCATGAGAATAATAGTATTTTTTCCTTGTACTTCAATTTCATCTGCTCGTTTGAGCACTCGGAGGAGTCACCCAAACTACCTATTTTTGGAAATAATTGCCGTGTTATCCAAAGAGGTATAAATGAATTACAAATCCACCAAGAAGGACAATATCACTAATGAATTTGGATTTCAGATCTTTAAACTTATTTTGATCTTTGTAGTTCACACCAATAGTGTTCTTTTCTTCCTCTTTTTTCTTTCTTTTGTTTGGTACTAAATTCAACCAATTTGATATTCTTGAATTTATTTTCTGAGACATTGTCGTGATTCAACATTTTCATTGGAAAGTAACAATGTTTAATCACATGGTACCATGGATTAAAGCAAAATACCAAAATATAGATTTATGAGTTTAGTATAATATATGTAGATATTTTTCATATAGTATATATGAATACATTATTCATATACATATTTGCAAAATATATTTACATGCTCTATTATCTATATACAGAATAGTGAACACAAGATATAGGAGGATTATATATAGTATATAATTATAGTATATAGTATATAGTATATAGTATATTTATACTATGTACGATACAATTTCTTTACGTATATTGTATATTTACTTAGGTAGAAAGTATATTATTTTATTTATGTTAGTTAAATCATTATTTCATATGTAGAATATATAATATATTCTATTGTTCATTAATGATTTAATATATACATTATACAATATATGATATATCTATACCACTGTATAAGGGTTATACAGTATACTATCAATTATATGCAATACGGTAAAAAAAATTATTTCTTGATGAACATAGATTATATATGGTGTAATCTCTTCCCTATTTTCAAATAATAGCCAAAGGACATCTTTTAAGAGATAATTTATTGTATTTGAGTTGTAGTCCATTTGGTTAAACTAAGTTTTAAACACTATTAAAAATCCGAAAAAAAGCGACCACAAAAAGCGATCAAAGTTGGTCGCTTATTGATCAAAAAGCGACCAAATAGACCTGGTCGATATTAAGCTGGTCACTTTACCTTAGGAACCAAAGTTGGTCGCTAAGTAGCGACCAACTTTGGTCTATAAGGTAAAAGGACCAAATATTCCGGGTAAAGAAAATAGCGACCAATTTTGGTCGCTAATATTGGCGACCAAAGTTGGTCTCCAAATGTAAATTATGTTTTTTTTATTTATTATAATCTGGAAAATAGCGACCAACGTTGGTCGCTATATAATTAATTTTTTTGATTTTTTTTAAATTAAGCGACCAAAGTTGGTTGCTATTTGCAAGAATTAATTTTTTTTAATTATAAGCGACCAACTTTGGATGCTATATTTGCAGAAATTATTTTTTTTAAATTGAATGGCGACCAAAGTTGGTCGCTTTTGATAAATCTGGGTTAAATAGCAACCAAAGTTGGTCGCTATTTCCCAGAAAATTATTCTTTTTTAAGGGAAAAGCGACCAACTAGCGGCCAACGTTGGTCACTTTTCTTGGTACATTTTTTGCAGAAACTGCCTGTTTTGGCAGCTACACCACCTGCCAGCTTACCAAATTCCTAAACAGGCATTTTAATCCATAAATAACAACAACAACAATAAACAACAATAACAAAACAACAACATTAAAAGTAACGAACTATAAAGTTCAATAGAACTTATATATTAAGCTAACCAAAATAAGTTAATTGTTATAACAAGTCAAGGATTATTTTGTACATCATTATCGTCATCGTTTGATGAAGTTTCATCACGAAGACGGTATGGAGAAAGTTGTAGTTGTCTAGGACGGGAAGAATGATAACGGAGAGGACGGGACGAACTATCACGGGGAAGGCGAGCCTCTGGCGATGACTCACGAGACCGGGGAATCGAAAAACTGCCAGAAGCCAAGAGACATTTGAGCTGCTCTTGTATGCCAACATATTGAGCCTGTATAATCTTTTCTTTTTCCTTGGTGGCTTCTAGCTCGGATCTGAGCTTTGCCACAGTCTCCCGCATAGAGGAGAAGCCCTTCCCATCAAGTTGCTCGGCTTGCGCGGAAGTCCCTATTCCTTGCATTCCACACTTATAGCGATGGAATTTCTTAGTAGGAAGCCCATATACCTTCCTCCATTTTGGACCGCCAGCAGCCTGCGTCCATAGTCTTTCAGCATCCTCGTCCGAAGGTTGGATTGGGTCGCCCAACTCATTAGGTGGCTGACTGCGTATGAATTCCTCCACTTCAGCTATGAAGCAACCCTATAAGAAAAATTACATTGAATTAGTATTTCAAAAGTTATATAAAAGTAAATCAAAATACTTAAATGAAAATTGAAAACTTACATGTACAGTCGAGGCTCGGCCCTCGACCCACCTTTCTTCATCCGTCTTTTTCTTCTTCTTTACAATATGAGTCTCCTTGAATAACTCATCTTGCTTCATCGGACGTCCCAACTTCTTTTCCTGAAAACTCATAAATTTTAGTTAAGAAACAGAGTAGATATACTTTGAAAATTAAAATGAATTAAGCAATTACGTACCATTCTTCTCTTTATTATCCCTTGGCTGATCGCACCTCCAGTGTGCAGAGATCCTCCCTTCTCAGATGCACAAGCTTTCTTTCCTTTCTCGCTCTTCTTTAAGAACTTTGCGGTAAGCCATTGCCTTTGTAAATCCTCCCATAAATGCTGAAGCAACCAGAGGGGCTTCTGGTTCAACTTTTTAGCTTTGGAGAAACAATGCGACAACCGCTTGCGAGTCTTGAGATGGAAATTTGCAGCTACATCCGCGCTATAGCAGTGTTCCCATACACACTTGCTCTGTATTTCAAAAGTTAAGTATTATATGGAAATATCATATTATAGTGTAAGTGTGTGTGTGTGTGTGTATATATATATATACACACACAAGTTATATTCTATAATACATATTTAGATGGAAATATCATAAATATAAATAATTGTACTGCTTAAAAGAAAATTTATACCTTAAATTCATTGAAAATTTGCTCCTTCAGCGAGAATGGGAAATCACTCCAAGTCGCATAAGTGCCATCTAATAGCTTTCTGGTGGCTTGGGTGATTATCATTGTAGTAATATTACTAGGGATGAAGCTGTAATTTAATAAAAATAATACATTAATATCTTAGTAAAACTGTACAAAACAATAAATGTAAAATTAACAAATAACTCTTACCCATCACCCTTAGGGACTATGATGATCCTGTCATATTGATCACGATGCACCTCCTCGTCATCATCACCATCACCGTCCAAAGCATGTATATCAGAGGAATGTGTGGAAGGTGTAGGGGGGTCAGAGCTTGTGTTTCGTAGGCGAAGGTTTGTAATAGATGGAGTCCCAGATGAAGATGGTTGCGAGCCCTGTGACTGCGACATAGCTGTATGGGCCGCAAGGGGACGTGACACTGATAGCTGTGACCCGAGTGGCTGTGACCCGAGTGGCTGTGACATTGATGCCTGCGATCCATGTGGATGTGACATGGATCTATGCGGTCCATGCGATGCAGATGGCTGAGATCCACGTGGCTGTGCGACAGCTGGACTGTATGTCGGACGTACAGTCCTATGGCCCTAAGACGAAAGACCTAGTGTCTGCACGAAGGTGTAGGGCTGGTGATGCTATGGCAGCTCAGAATAGCCATGGGGTGGAGACAAAGACATAGGCATAGGCGTAGGCATCTCTGAAACGGCAGGACAAGATGGAGTATTATCTTCTACCCTCCTCTTTGGTTTCTTAGCCTTTTCTCGACCCCGAGAACTGGTAGAATCATTGTTACCTCGACCCTTGCCTGTCATCTGCATAATATAATACATATTTAGATTGAAAGATATAAAGAAAATAGCTATAAACGAGAGTTGTTAAAGAAATCAACTGTTTAAAGCTCATCGACGTATAGTTCCTCGTCCAAAAATTCTTCTTCCTCAGTAGTTTGAGCTTCATCAGTTGATACTTCTTCCTCGTTTTCTGTAATTCTTACTTCAGAAATATCAACTTCTTCCAATATGTGTTCAGGATGTTCCAAATTATTTTTTAAAAAGCTCATCCACTATTTGGTCAACAGTAGAGATATCGTTTTGATATGCAACATCGAACACATTCTCGACTTCCACCCTACCCACAGGCTTAGTTTTTATTACAACCCACCAATCGGACTTATTCCGCCGCAATGGATAAGGAGCATAATACACTTGCCTAACATTATGTGCAATTATGAAAGGATCATAGCGACCATACTCCCTCGTATGATTAACCTCAATTATGTTGTACTGATTGTGTACTCTTGTACCTCTTGTTGGATGTGGATCAAACCACTTGCATCTAAAGAGTATCAGTTTCTTATATGGCCAACCTGTATATTCTGGTTCTATTATTTCTTTGAGCACACCATAATAATCAATATCTCCATCTTGGTTGCCATCACAACCTTGAACCCACACCCCACAGTTGTTGCTATTTTTATTTTTAGAGCAACACTCGGTATGAAACTTATAACCATTCACAACGTACTTAGACATTGTTCTGACCTCAACCCCAGGTCCCCAAGATATATCTTTCAAAAATTGATTTACACCATTATTTGGATCATTTACCTGCATATTGTTAAAAAAATTCATAAGTTAGCATAACTTCCAAACATTATTTACCTACATAGTGTTAGAATATTTTAAGGAAAAACTTACAAATTGTTTGAAACACGTATCAAATCTCGTATATACAGCATCATGGCCAAATTGGCCCACGAAGTGACTGTGACAAATCAAATATTTTTGGTAGTTGCATTGAGAAGTAATCACAGTAATTTTTATATTTTGATAACTACTAAATCAATACTTACTTGAGAAATGGTACAACTTCGGGACAATTTAGCAACACGTGAAGTGTAGCTGACTTGAACTCCATATCACTCAAACTTCTCTTTCTAACATCCTTAGAACATCGGCCTGGTTGATTGAATATGGACATAGACAGATATAATGGATCATTCCTAAGGTCGACCGTGTGCCTGTTGGGCCTATTCCTAGCACATGGCACATTACTCTCAAAATAATAAGAGCAAAAATAAGCAGTTTCTTTGCAAGATAAGCTTCGCATATAGATCCTTCAATCCTATTCTTCTGCTTAACAAATTGTTCGCATTTTCCAATTGTCCTACATAATTTCAGGTTAGTCAAGAACATGTAACTAAACTAAAAAATCCATCAAACATATAATATTACCTCTCAAAGGGATACATCCATCTGCATTGAACAGGCCCTCCAAGTCGTGCCTCGTGTACAAGGTGGATTGGAAGGTGTTCCATCACATCAAAAAACCCACATGAAAATATCTTTTCCATCTTAGAAGAAGTGACACGAATGTTCTGATCCATCCAGAGTAGGTTTTCTTCCCTTAATTTGAACACAAGTCTTTGAAAAACAAACTAATCTTTGTGATGGGTTTCCAGATTCTTTCAGGCAAACCACAAAATGCAATAGGCACTAAGGTCTCCATGAAAACATGACAGTCATGACTTTTCAAATGGCTCAACTTCCCTACCTCCATATCAACTTTTCTCCCAAAATTCGACGCATAACCCTCAAGCATCTTCTATTTCGTTACCCAATCACAAATTTGCCGTCTTTCCTCCAAAGTGAATGTGTAACTTGCTTTGGGTTTGTACACCTTACCATTGTTTGCTGTCTGCAAGTATAATTCAGGCCGCCTGCAATATTCTTGTAAGTCCATTCTAGCTTTTCTGTTATCCTTTGTCTTACCTTTAACATCCATCACTGTGTTGAACAAATTATCAAAATAGTTCTTCTCAATATGCATGACATCAAGGTTGTGATGGAGAAGATTATCCTTCCAATAAGGCAAATCCTAAAATATACTCCTTTTCACCCAATTATGAGTAACACCGTATCCGGGGAATCTATAAGGTGGAGCTTCAGTAACTTTACTGAAGTTCTGGACCCTCTCCCAAATTTCCTCACCTGAAAGTATCGGAGGTGGAAAATCACATTCCATTTTATTCTTTTTGAATGCATTTTTCATTCTTCTAAACTCATGATCAGGAGGCAAGAACTGATGATGACAATCAAACCATGATTGCTTTCGGCCATATCTCAAAGTGAACGCTTTACTATTTTATATGCAGTAAGGACAAGCTAGCTTCCCAAAAGTCATCCACCCAGACAACACTCGTTAATTGTCCATATTAAATTAGCACGCAAATTGAAATTCTGCTTGGTTGATATGTCATATGTTTCAACACCATCGTACCACAATTGTTTTAACTCATTAATCACAGGTTGCAAATATACATCTATCAAGCTTTTCGGATTACGTGGACCGAGGATAATACAATTCAAGAATATATATAGACTAGTCATGCACAAATCTGGTGGTAGATTATAAGGTGTAAGAAAGACAGGCCAACATGAATAAAGTGTCGCAGATACAGAAAAAACCGTGAAGCCATCCGCACACATACCTAATCGAATGTTCCTTGGTTCACTAGCAAAATCTGGATATTGTCCTATCAAAGTGCTTCCAAGCTTCTCCATCTGAAGGATGACAGATAACACCGGGTGGTCTTCTATTTTCAAAGTGTCATCTCATATGAGGAGCAGAACTCATCGACGCATATAACCTCTTTAACCTAGGTATAAGAGGTAAATAATGCATCGATTTGATAGTGGACCATCTTCCCGCTGGAAAGCCTCTTGAAATGAGGCTTTTCGCAAAATTTACAACTGTCCAAAGCTGCATCATCTTTATAATAAAACATGCAACCATCTTCACAACAATCAATTCTCATTGACGAAAGTCCTAACTTAGAAACTAATCTCTTTGCCTTATAGAAATCAACAGGTAATTCGATATCACGGTCAACTAGTTCACGCATAAGGTCAATGAAAGAGTCCATGGCTCCTTGAGAAATATTCCAATCAGATTTCATATTTAGTAATCTAACTGCAACAGACAACTCAGAGTGCGGACTTTTGTTACATAGTGGACGACTAGCTTCCTCTAATTGTTCATCAAAACGTTTTGCCTCATCATTAGGAGTTTGTTCAACATTTTCATTGGAATCATCCCCTAAGTGCATCCCAAAAGCATCCGCAACCATATGATGAATTCTAGAATCACGATTTATATTCTCCACCGACTTACTACTTTCACCCACAACCATGTTATGAAATATCCCATGGCTACCATCGATCTCTCTATGATTAGTCCACACAAAGTAATTTTCTATAAACCCCCTTCTATAAAGATGATGCTTAACTTCATCCAGTTTTTCAAACTTCATACAGTCGCACCTAACACAAGGGCACCTAATTACTCCTTCAATTAGGTATGGTGGAAGTGACATTGCATGTCTAATAAAGTCATCCACCCCTTCTACAAAATCCTCCCTCAATCCCCGTCGATTAGGATAATTCCTATTGTACATCCAAGTACGATGTTCCATCTATACAAATAAAATAAGAGAAAATTAATTTAGTTAATTCATATCCTAATCTTTTTCAAGTTAATTAATTTCATATCCTAAAATTTTAATTTCCAAACTAAAAGTCATATCTTAAAAGTTCAATTTATAAACTAAAAGTTCAATTCATAAACTAAAAGTTCAATTCATATCCAAAAAGTTTAATTCATACACTAAAATTTCAATTCATATCCAAAAGATTAAATTCATAAACTAAAAGTCCAATTCATATCCTAAAATTTTAATTTACAAACTAAAAGTTCAATTCATAAACTAAAAGACTTATGTGTATCCTAAAAGTTCAATTTATAAACTAAAAGTCTAATTCATATCCTAAAATTTCAATTTACAAACTAAAAGTTCAATTCATAAACTAAAAGTTCAATTCATATCCTAAAAGTTCAATTCATACACTAAAATTTCAATTCATAAACTAAAAGTCCAATTCATATCCTAAAATTTTAATTTACAAACTAAAAGTTCAATTCATATCTTAAAAGTTCAATTTATAAACTAAAAATTCAATTCATAAACTAAAAGTTCAATACATATCCAAAAGGTTATATTCATAAACTAAAAGTCCAATTCATATCCTAAAATATTCAATTTATAAACTAAAAGTTCAATTCATATCCTAAAATTTCAATTTATAAACTAAAAGTTCAATTCATATCCAAAAAGTTCAATTCATAAATTAAAAGTTCAAATCATATCTTAAAATTACAATTTGTAAACTACAAGTCCAATTCATAAACTAAATTCCAATACATAAACTAAAAGTCCAATTCATATCCTAAAAGTCCAATTCATATCCTAAAAGTTCAATTAAAATCCTAAAATTTCAATTTGTAAATTAAAAGTCAAGTCCAATTCATAAACTAAAAGTCCAATTCATTTCCTAAAGGTTCAATTCATATCTTAAACCCTAGATTCTAACCAAACTATCATGACAACACAAAGTATAATTCTAACCTTGATTTTTTTTAGGTGGAGAAGGAGAGAGAGAGGGTGGCAGTGGGCGGCAACGATGAGCAGTGGGCGGTGACGGCGAGCAGTGACCGGCGAGCAGTGGTGGCGCGGGGTGGGGGATGGGATTTGGGTGACTGAAATAGACAAGGGGCGGGAATAAGAGAGTTGGTAAATTTTGGGGAAATAAGATAAATGGGGGAAACCCCGGTTTTGTTTCTGAAATTCAGAAAAGCAACCAAAAATAGCGACCAACGTTGGTCGATATTTAAAAACTTTAAATTGAAAATAGCGACCAACGTTGGTCGCTATAGTATAGTTTATTATATATATTACGCGTATTATATATACTAAGTGTATAGTATATTGTATTATATATACTACGTGTATTATATATACTAATTCTATTATATATACTAAGTGTATAGTATATATATATGTAGATATAGTATAGTCTATTACATATACTTAAGTGCACAGTATTGTGTGTGTGTGTGTGTGTGTGTGTATACTAAGTATATTATATACTAAATTTAGTGTATAGTGTATTATATAATACACTATACTATATATATAGTATAATGTATTATATATATAGGTATATTCGATATATATAGTATATAATAGTGTATATATATACTAAGTGTATATATATACTATGCACTAAGTATTAGTGCATTAGCTAATATTATATCGAATAT
>MCJB01039198.1:254308-273722 GCA_002018475.1 Nicotiana obtusifolia | reverse complement strand
TATATATATATGTATTATAGAATACACTATATATACTATAGTATATTATATTGTATAGTGTATTATATATCAATATATATATATATATATATATATGTATCAAAATATGAGATGTTTTCATTTTGTCGTAAATAAAGATGGGTGATGCCGTTTTTGTCCAAATAGCTAGAATGTCCCAACGGGACGCCGGAAGGCCGTTTTTGCAAAAATAGTCACCTAGAGTCCTTTTTTCAAGTTTTGGCCATTTAGCGAGCGCAACCCTAAAATCTTCTTGGCCGAAGTGCTGAAGGATCGTATATGCAAAAGTAGTCGTGATCTGTTTTCAAAATAAAAATAACATTAAAAAAAAAAAAGATTTTTAAATAAAATTCACATGTTTTAACCTGGTCACCCTGATTTTCTTTAAAAGGTACAGAATGAGCACTATTCAAAACTTACCGGTAAAGATGGACCATATTCCGCTAGGACTCCACATGCAGTGGGAGGATTTGGGAAAACAGGGACGAGACAAGATTAATCAATGCCTGGGGGCACTCACTGAGCTATTAAAGGTCTAACCTAGAAGTGATTTGATAGAGGCACTGGTACTATTTTGGGACCCCACTCACAATGTTCTACACTTCTCAGATTTTGAGCTTACACCTACTCTAGAAGAAATGGCAGGTTACGGTCGGATCACAGAAGGATTAAGACACAAGTACCTGGTGTCTCCAAGGACCGTTACTCCACACAATTTTCTAGACCCATTATAAATAAACAGGCAAATAAAGGCAGAAGGTCTAGCAACTGGAGTTTGCACTTTACACTTCATACATCAGCGGTACGGGCACTTAAGAGGATTTGAGGATCCAGAAAATGGACTCTGCAATAAAGGAAATCGGGCGAAATGGGAGACGCATATATGCTTTGCTTTCATGGTAGCATTTTTAAGACTCTGGTGTTTCCAAGAGAAGATGGACATATTGATTTGCGTATAATCGTAGTTGTCCACGTTTTGACTATCCAGTCCAAAAGTACCCTCGCACCCATGATTGTGTCAGATATATTCCGAGCCCTCACCTCTTGTAAGGCCCGAGTCAGGTTTTTCGAAGGATGCAATCTGTTATTACAAATGTGGATGATTGAGCACCTTTGTCACCGTCCCAGATACATGAATTATAGTTGTACTGAAAAAATTACGTGGAAGAATTTGGTACACAAGTGACGGGGTTCGAAATGCCAGAAAAGGTCAAAGATTGGATCACCCACCTTTGTTGTATAACTGCAGATCAGATAGAGTGGATATTGGGTTGGCTCTCTGTTGATGAAATTGTTTACATGCCCGCCACTCGTCCATATTTCCTTCTGATGGGTCTCCGAAGTATCCAGCCCTATGCTCTGTGTCGGGTTTTAAGACAATTTGGAGATGCCAAACGGTCCCTAGAGACGAAGATCTTAGTCCTTATGTGGTTAAAATCCACTCCGATGCCCAATTTCCTGAAGATGTGGTTCGTCAAATTTGGAGCGAATGCCAGTATTTGGGGACATATACCCGAGTACACGATTTGTCCAAAGGCGAGGTTTTACCAGGTTATGTCACTTGGTATGGAAAGAGAGTCGCGACAAATGACGAATCTGAACGATCGGCTAAAAGGCCCCATATCCAAGAATTTATTGATGCGGCACAAGAACGGTGGGCTTGGCTAGCCAAAAGAGAAAGAATATGGGGCTACCATAAGCAAATTAGAGGATCAAATCAAAACCATTAAATTTGATAGTGGACTGCAAGCTACTGAGGACGAGGGAGAAAATAAAAGATTGGCCCAGGAAAACAAAGCCCTCCGAGCTCAAATTCAAAATATGTAAATAGCTGCCGAAACGACAATGAGAAGCGAGAGGGATAAAAAAATCATAAGCAATCTGAGGCGAAAAGTGCACGACTACGTAGCAGATTTGACCAAGGACGAGTAAGACTTGGAAAAGGCTCGAGCAAAGTTGGCAAAAGTTGCAGAAGAACAAGCAAAGTCAACCTGCCAATTAAAACAAAGATATGATAGGGGAATGACGACTTTGAGGGAAAAGCTAGTTGCCCTCGAAAAGGAAATGGTTCGGCAGACAAAGGAGTTCAAAATGGAAAGAGAATATTGTTATGCACCAGCAGAAGTTGCAGGACCAAAACAACACAACTATGCAGGTACTGGAAGCCCGTGCGCAGCAAATTGGACGTTTTCTCCAAGAAAAGGGTGTCATTAGAATGAGAATCAAAGAAATTGCTGATTACGCTGCCATGAAATGCCACGAATGTGAGGGTATGACCAGGTTTATGTTTTTACTTCAGTGTTGTCCTTCGCTCTCCAGGTGATGGTTGATCTAGAGTTCCTCCAGAAAGAGATTGCACGCAGGCCCGCGTCGAGACCAGCTGATGTCTTGCGGGCCCCCGAAACAGCATTTCAAGCTCTGATGTATTTCTGAATTTTTGATTTTGTTTCTAGCCTGTATTTTACTTTTCTTGAGTCTGTTTGTCCTTTCGTCTGTACCAAGTTTGCTTGTTATTAGGTTTTAAGTCTGCGTCACTTTTTGCATTCATTCCCTTGAACTACGTAATGATCTGATTCTTGCGGTATCATGATACGTAGGCAATCCCCATCGGATGCTATCATAGCCCCATCAAAAGAAAAGAGAGAAAGACCACGAAAAAAAGAGGAGAAAAAAATCAAGATATGAAGTAAGTGAATAGAAGAAAGGAGCTATAGAGTATAGAGATAGTGAAAGACAAGATGAGACACGCAGCCAAGGCAAAAACATTTTAGAAACGTTTAACAGTCCAGGTGCATTGCATTCTCAATGTGTGATTTCCCATTCGTTAAATGTTTTACACTGACAAGGGTGTTGTATGCAACAACTTTAGTAGGTTTCTAAGGTGGTTGGTTTTGTCGGAAATTTGGCTTCTCACCCCTACTTTAGAAGATCAAAAGGAAAGGTCCCAATGGCTTCAGAAGGCAATCTCCACATCGTTAACACCGAGGATAGCCCTGAGCCAGCCATTTCACAACTAGAAATGGCAACTGCTGAAGAAAACAAGATGGTACGGCTCCGCATGTTGGAAACGTGGGATGCCTGGCCCAACAGTAGAGAACTACCAAGCACTATCCCCGGTTTCCCCAAACTGGTCCCAAGGAAAGTCGGAACCACTAACGTCCTAATGGCAAATCCATTTGTCCCATTTAGGCACCCCCTACGTCATCTTTTACCGGTATGCCTTCTGTGGTTCGCCCCCAGGCGCCGTTCTCCGAAACACCGTCAATGGTGGTTTCTGTACCACCGGTCTTTACCATGGCACCACTAACTATGCCTAGTCCATGCTTTGAGCCTTCGGCATTCACTTTTCAGGGCCCACAATTTCAGCTGGACGTAACTCATGTTACTCTAGACTCATAAACCCAACCACCACAATATGAATCCCCGATTAAACCAGAAAGGGCAGTAAGGAACTCTGAACAAGAGGAAATGGCTCGAAAGATGAAAATTCTGGAAGAAAGCTTGAAAAACATGCAGGGCCTTAGCGGCCAAAAGAGTGTCTCATACTCCGATCTGTGTATGTTTCCCCATGTCCACTTACCAGCGGGCTTCAAGATGCCCAAGTTTGAGAAGTATGATGGGCACGGAGACCTCAATGCTCATTTAAAAAGATTTTGCAATCAGCTGCGAGGAGATGGTGGAAAGGAAGAGTTGTTAATGGCATATTTCGGAGACAGCTTGACAGGAATTGCTTCAGAGTGGTACATGGATCAAGAAATTACCCGTTGGCATTTGTGGGATGATTTGGCCCGAGATTTTGTTCTCCAGTTCCAATATAATGTGGACATAGCTCCAGACAAAAATTCCTTTTCTAATTTGAAGAAGAAAACCGCGGAGCGAATATCCTATCAGATGGCGCGAGCAGGCTGCCAAAGTGAAACCGCCCATGGATGACACAGAAATGGTAACAGTTTCTTGCAGGCCCAAGAGGCCGATTATTTTCAAAACATGATGTCCGCTATGGGCAAACGGTTGGCTGAAGCGATCAATATTTGGGAAATGGTAGTAAACGGTTTAAAAACTGGCCGAATATTGAGTCAAGCTGCCTTGAAAACCACCTCCCAAGCCATTCAGAACAGCTCATGGAGTCTTGATGGCTTCAGGATCACTAGGGCCTCGTCAAACATTTGGCCGCTCTTACATGCCTCGCAGAACCTCACGACACTATTATCCACACCAAGATGCTGCCTATGCCATAGCAACGCCCCACTATGGGGTGATGAATGCCCAACCTTACGCACGGCCACAACAACATTATAATCAAACCTGAGCTCCACTTCCGAGAAATAACTATCCCTACCAAGCTCTATATAATCCCCGTCCACCACAAAACACACACCAACATAATCAACGCCCTCGTGAACCTCCCAGGAGAACCAATTTTATCCCTATTAGTGAATCTTACTCCAGCCTGCTCCAAAAGTTGATCCAACTGGGTCTGTTTCAACCGGTACCCCCTTATCAGCAAAAACCCCGAGTCCCCATCATACCGAGCCAGTACTAGGTGTGCTTACCATTCGGGAGCAGAAAGCCATGATACAGAGGACGGTTAGACCCTCAAAAGGGCAGTCGAAAGCTTGATAGACGAGAAAAGAATTGTGCTAAGGGACGAAGAGATCCCTAATGTGACCAGTAATCCACTACCAGCTCACAATAATGGGCCGATCATTAGAATGATTTGCAACGACTAGGAGTTCGATCCATTATTAAAAGCCATCATTGCCATTGCCGATTCAGGAACAAGGCCCAAGATGATGGCAAAGCAAACCAAAACTGAGGAGAAAGTCATTCTAGTTCCTCAAGCTGTTGAAGCAAAGACCGGGGCGACAGCTGCTAAGAACAAGGTCCTCTATGTTCCTAAGGCCCCGAGGAAAGAACCGCTCATCTTGAATACTCCCAGAAAGTTCGAGGAGAAGAAGGGCACGCTGAGTGTGCCAAAAGTGTATGTGCCAAAGGAGAACTATGCGGCGCGTGGGCTCGTAATTTCACCAAGGCCGACTGAACCCGTGGTTATCAGCCGCGCACCACAAAGTCCCATGAAGGACCCTACTGCAATCCCCTGGAACTACAACAGAACCATAGTTACCTACAAGGGAAAAGAGGTCATGAAAGAGGTGAATGAAATGAATAAGTCTGGGGAGTACCACCACCCGGAAGAGCTAAAACGTTCAAATTAAACAAGGATAAAAGGTTGCCATCCAAGATGCCTGTCAGTAATGAGGAAGCGGAAGAGTTCCTTAGAAATATGAAAGCTTCAGAATACGCAATAGTTGACCAACTCCGGAAGGCTCTTTCCTAGGTTTCGCTCTTATCTCTGTTGTTGAGTTCAGATGAACACCGATAGGTACTCCTGAAAACACTCAATGAAACATATGACCTGACTGATACTTTCGTCGAACAATTGGAGAGAATGGCAGAGATCAAACGAATTTCCTTCAGTTGTCATGATTTGCCTCCAGGGGGGGCGGCCCATAACAAGGCCCTCCACTTGACAGTCAAATATGAGGGCTATTATGTGAAAAGAGTAATGTTAGATGGTGGATCCGGGGTTGACATTTGTCCTCTCTCAACTCAATAGAGAATGGATATCGGAACATAAAGAATCCGGGCAAATAATGTCTGCGTCCGGGCTTTTGATGGGGTCAAAAGAGACACCATAGGAGAGATTGATCTAGTTCTGACCATTGATCCCGTGTATTTTGAGGTAACTTTCCATGTTTTGGACATGGAAACCTCAGATAATTTCCTCCTGGGTAGACCACGGATTCACGTTGTAGGAGCCGTTCCCTCCACTCTCCACCCAATTGTTAAATTTGAGTATGATGATCAAGAAATTATTGTCCATGGAGAAGACGAGTAGTCCATCTACAGGGACCCTTTAGTCCTGTGTTTGGAAGCTAAGGAAGATAGCGAACATGTTATATACCAGGCTTTCGAAATTGTGGTAGCCGACCAATACGAAGAAGGGTCCCCGTTACCTCAACCTTGCTTATCTAATGCTTCGGTCATGGTTGCCAATCAAATGATTAGACATGGGTATAAGCCCGAAAAGGGGTTTGGATTGTCTCTATAGGGTATAATAAACCCATCATTTCAACTGCCAGTGAAAAAATTTTCGATTTGGATTTCGAAGCAATAGAGGCCGACAGAAAATAGGCTGATAAGCGCAAAGAAAAAGGGTGGGTCATGTCCCAGCCTATTCCACACCTCGCCCAATCCTTTCTTAAGCCAAAGTGTGTGGAAGAAGAAGAAGAGGCCTTCACAGACGAAGAAATCGATGGAATTTGTGAAGCTCTGAAGCAAATGTTATATGAGTCGCACATAGTCCAGCCCGGGGAAGGCACGAGCAGAGCCGAAGTGCAGTATATAGGACCGGATGCCAAACTTCAAAATTGGAAAGCTACCCCATTCCCTGTCAAACGGGAGTCCCGGTAGTCTAGTCTTGCTATCTCTTCTGTGTTACAAGTTATTTCAAGGTGTAACTCGAATGTTTTTACTTTATTGTCATTTAGTTTTGACATAAACCCTCGTATCTTCAATTCAATGAAATGGAATCAACATTTCATTCATCTTTTTCCTTTTGTCCTGATCTTGCTATTTTTCTTATCTTTTCCTTTTTCAGTCCTAATAATGCGGATTCAAATAACATGACATGCTTGCAGACTTCATGCTCAGATCCTAAAATGTCGTCTAACTGTGACCTAATGAACCAAGAAACAGAATATGATGAGGATGAGGCTTTTAGGGAAATAAATTGAGGGTTACAACAATTTAAGAATAAGCCTAAGCCAAACTTAAATGAAACCGAGCCATTCAACTTAGGCAGTACGGAAGAGATCCGAGAAACCATGATAAGTATTCACGCTGAGGAAAGCACTAGAGATACATTGATTCAACTTTTGTTTGAGTTCAAAGACGTGTTTGCATGGTCCTATGATGATATGACAGGGCTGAGTGTTGATCTGGTGGTACATAAGTTGCCTATATATCCCGGGTATCCACTCGTCCAGCAAAAGCAAAGAAAGTTCAAAATAGATATCAGTGACAAGATCAAGGAAGAAGTTACTAAACAATTGAAAGCTGGTGTGATCTGAGTGGTCCGATACACCACGTGATTCGCTAATGTAGTTCCGGTACCGAAGAAGGATGGAAAAACCCGAGTGTGCGTTGATTACCGGGATCTGAACAAAGCAAGTCCCAAGGACAACTTTTCGCTGCCAAATATTCATATCCTCGTGGATAACTGTGCTAAACATGAGATACAGTCCTTCGTGGATTGTTTTGCCGCGTATCACCAGGTCCTGATGGATGAAGAAGATGCAGAGAAGACGGCTTTTACCACACTGTGGGACACTTACTGTTACAAGGTCATGCCATTTGATTTTTAAAATGCCGGTACAACCTACATAAGGGCTATGACAGCTATCTTCCATGACATGATGCACTAGGAAATTGAGGTGTATGTGGATGATGTGATCATTAAATCCAAAACTCAGGAAGGCCATGTGCGAGATCTGAGGAGATTCCTTGAGCGTCTGTGCAGGTATGATTTGAAATTGAACCCAGCTAAATGTGCATTTGAGGTTCCGTCTGGAAATCTTTTGGGGTTTATAGTTAGTCGCAAAGGCATTGAGTTAGATCCGACAAAGATAAAGGCCATTCGGGACTTGCCACTCCCGAAAAGCAAGAAAGAAGTCATGAGTCTGCTAGAGAGATTGAATTACATCAGCAGATTCATCGCCCAGCTTACTACCACTTGTGAGCCCATATTCAAACTGCTAAAGAAAGATGCGGCGATCGAATGGATAGATAAGTGTCAAGAAGCTTTTGACAAAATCAAAGAATGCCAAACCTGCTAGTTCTGGTTCCACCTGAGCCAGGAAGACCTTTGTTCTTGTACCTGGTAGTCCTGGAAAATTCTTTTGGCTGTATCCTGGGGCAACACGATGTGACTGGGAAGAGGGAGCAAGCCATATATTACCTGAGCAAGAAGTTCACTAGTTATGAAGCCAAATACACTTTGTTAAAAAGAACTTGTTGTTCCCTAACTTGGGTCGCCCAGAAGCTCAGACATTATCTTCTGGCTTACACCACATTTCTCATAACCAGGATGGATCCTTTGAAATATATATTCCAGAAGCCGATGCCTACAGGAAGGTTGGCAAAGTGGCAAATCCTGCTCACAGAATTTGATATTGTCTATGTCACTCGCACGGCAATGAAAGCCCAAGCCTTGGCAGATCATCTAGCTAAGAACCCATTAGATGATGAATACCAACCTCTAAACATATATTTTCCAGACGAAAGTGAACTCAATCTAGGTAATGTCAGAGGATACTAATACTTGAAAAATGTTCTTTGATGGAGCTGTAAATGCCAAAGGTGTCAGGATCGGAGCCATTCTGATTTCACCCACAGGGCAGCATTATCTGGCAACAGCCCGACTTCGATTCTTTTGCACAAATAACACGGCCGAGTATGAAGCTTGCATCATGGGCATGAACATGGAAATTATTATGGATATAGAAGAATTGTTAACTATGGGAGATTCTGATTTAATCAGTCGGCAAGCCCAAGGCGAATGGGAAACTCGAGACATCAAACTCATCCTATACACGCTACATGTGAAAGATCTTAGTAAACGTTTCAAGTTCCTTGAGTTCAGGTATATTCCTCAATCCCATAATGAGCTAGCAGATGCACAAGCTACTTTGGCTTCAATGCTGCCGTACCCGGGTAATTGTCATATTGACCCACTAGAAATTCAAGTCTGAGAAAGCCATGATTATTACAATGCAATTGAAATGGAGTCAGATGTTCAGCCACGGTACCATGATATCAGGAGGCTTTTGAAAATAAAAGAATATCCCGAGCAAGCCAGTGGAGATCAAAAGAGAACTATCGGAAGGTTTGCAAGTAGTTTCTTTAAGTCTAAATTCCAACAGATTTGAACTCTTTGGCAATTATTGTAGTTAAATGCACAGTATTATGAACCTTGTATATTATGGGAGTTGTATTTGATAGGAATAGTCACTATAATATACTAAATTTCATTTCAGCAGTTTTGAATTCTTTGCCTATTATTTTTGAGCATGCAGTATCCTAAATGTCATAGATTATGCTGAAATTTGCAATGTTTACTGGTATTTTGCCTAATTTTGAGCTAAATTGGGCCTAAAGTAAGCTGGCCTAGTTAATTACCACAAATACAATATGCAGAAGTGGTAGCCGATTCTGGGCTTTGATCCAGAGCCCATTAACGCCCTGCTCATGCCTAGTCTATTTTCACGAAATGGGCTGTCAAATGCTGAGGGCTTCACATTTAGCCCAGACCTACTCATGCCCAGTCCGTTTTCACGAAATAGGCTCGCAAACGTTGCGGGCTTCACATTTAGCCCAGGCCAGTCCATACCCAGTCTGCTTCACGAACTGGGCTGGCCAATGCACTAAGGGCTTCGCAATTAGCCCAAGCGCGCTCGGACCCGATCTGCTCCAATATAACTGAAATGTAGCTTATGTTTTAGAATTATAATCCTTCCAGTTTAGTTAATGAATCTGCCAAGAATACCAAGGTCGATCCTACAAAGAATTTCCGCAAGTTATGGCCTTACAGCGAATTATCGAGTAACTAGAAAATATAGTTCTCAAATATCGTAGTTTGTTTTAGGCGCGTTTTAATAAATCATCATGACTATGGGTTCGGTTCCCGTGGTATAGTCAATGATACGTAATCCCAATTCAAGTGAGCGTTTCACGTGACTTGACCACAACTTCAAATGTTAATAATAATAATAAACATGTTATAAATCGCGGGTGCGTCTCACGTGACATAATTTGTAATATGTACAAAAACAATAAGTGCGCTACATCGCGACTTATTCAAACAAACTCCATAAATCCTAAAAGCAACTAAAACTCTATCAAAAGAAGTCAGAAAGTTAAAAATGCACAATAGGCTTTAAAACAGGTAATAAATTCGATAATTAGGCCAAGTATTAATTGTTAAGCGACCGTGCTAAAATCACGGATTCTGAGAATGCCTAACACCTTCTCCAGGGTTAACAGAATTCCGTACCCGGTCTTCTGTGTTTGCATAAATAGAGTCAACTTTCCTCGATTTGGGATTTTAATATAAATCGGTGACTTGGGACACTATAATCAAGTGGCGACTCTAAATAAATTAATAATCTCATATCGAATAATGTCACTTTAATTGAAAAAACTTCCTATTCCTCCGAAAAAGGAGGTGTGACAATAAGCTAGTAATTTTTATAGGGGAAAAATGTATTTATACATTTTTGCAAATTAGAAGCTACGCATAATTCAAAGAAAACGAACCACTTTAAGTCTTTAACTACTACTAATATGATTACTTTAAGAAATTGAAATTTTCTTTGGTTAAAAAAAATAGTTTAGATAAAGCAATGGAAGAGGTCTCCTGTCTTGCAGCACATTATCAAGGATTCACGTTCCCTAAAATGTGTCAACATTATAGCCGATCAATGCATGTGGGAATAATGCAATATTTCAATAAAAGAATCTGCTCAACTCAAATTAGGAATATAGAAGTACCCAAAAATGATTGGTAGGAGTATAATTTGGAAGCATACGAAGGGAGCGTCGGACCAATGAAATAATCGCTAATGCTTGTGTTAGGGTATGTTGTTTACATTATATTTTTTGAAATATGACTGATCACGTTCAACTCTAATCCTAAAAAGAATAAGTGGTCGCTGTATAATACGGTCTAAAATTCCGGAATCGAATCCCACAGACAACTAAGACTTAACTACAACTGTTCACTATCCCTAAGGAGACAAGTTTGAACAAATTCTGAAGTTATAAAGATTGAGATTTTATTTCTAACTAACTAAAGTAGAATTATTAACTAAATATACTAAGGGTTAGAAACAAGATTAAGGAGGCCTAGAGTTATGATTTTCTCAACTGTCGGAATTCTCCCCGCTACGTTTTCTATAATTTCGCTTAAGTATTCTTTACTGATCGTGAGTAATTCGGATGTCGTAATTCTCTTCCGAGCAACTATCACAATTTACTAGCATATTCTTCCGAACTACACTAGCTGGCACTAGTTTACCGCTCACTAAAATCGCACCGAGATTTCGTTATGCCTAATCTCACCTTTAAACCCTCCGTACTGATTCCTCACATACGTTAGGAGTGATGTTGTTCAACAACTACCTAAATATGTACCATTTTCCAAGCAATACATACTAAATAGGCAGTCAATTGATGGCCATTCAATCAATAGCAATAAACACGTAGTTGAACAAGTAGAGAAATCCAACGGTTCAATTATATAAAAACATAGTAAGACTTCATCCTACAAAAGGGTCCATCAAAACCCTAGATAACAAATTAGCTATTCATAATAATATGCAAAACTACAATATTAGAATTCATCACCAATAATAAAAATAGGAAGAAGGAAGTGAAAAACTCGTAGAAGAATTCTCGCCTCGCTCCTAGTGTGTTCTTGCCTCTTTAGGTCGAATCCCCTCTCCAAAACGTCCCCCCTTCTTAGACATGTTTAGGGAATATTTATCGGCTAGGGTTAAAGTCCTTGAGTCCAAATCCGGGTCGGAGTATTTTAATTCATGCACTTTTGATCACCGTGCTATAGACCTCGCGAGGCCAGGCTTATAGCGCAGTCAATCTAGCTATGGAGCTGGCTACGCCTGGCCTGTAGCGCGGTCAAGCTGGCTATGCTTGGCCTGTAGCATGGTTTGGGTACTTGGTATTTTTGTGCTCTTCTCTTGTATTTGCGTCCTCTTTTGGTGCAACCTTCACTCATCTTTGTCTTCTAATGCTCCTACACATAAAACAACATAATTTAACTCAAACGTCACATAATTAACCAATAAACTAACAAAATATAGGGCGAGTAATATATTAAAATTTTATATTTTGGCCATATATCAACGACTCTTCTTCGGACCCTACGTGAATATGGAATACCTTATGCCAATCGGCTGGCTAAGCTGATAATGACCGCAATGGTGGACCTAATTGTGCACAATTGACTGGTTAAGCTGGTAATGACAGTAATGGTGGACCTAATTGTTCTTTTATTTTCAAAGGTTGAGACCCAACGTTTCATATAGAAATTGTTAGCGGGGTGTCTATCCCTTTTATTTTTACATGACGAACAGAAGGGAAAATATTTTTTTTCCTATCTTCTCTGCAGAGGAAGGATAACACCGTCAAGCCAACAAGAAAGCTGCATGAGATAAGACTAAGAGCCTTTCTAATACACGTCATAATTTTAGGATACATGAATTTTGTTTAGTATTAAAAGGAATGTATCTATAACCTAATTATATTATAAGCATAATTTATACTAAATTAGTATTAGTATTAATACTAAAGATAAGAAAGATAAGTTAAAAGGGAAAAAAAGCTTTGGACAAAACAGTAGTCAATAAGCAATAGCAGCAAAGTGAAAAGTGGTCTTTTAAATCCCGAATCAAGTTACACCGTCGTATTAAAATTACCAATAGTGCAAAGGTAAATCAATAAGGATAAAGGTACACGATGAGTTATTTTAACCTTCTTTGTCTTTGGGGAAGATGAGCCTCGAAGCAAAGAAAAAATTAATTACGTGATATAAATTATATGTTTAAGCCGTGAAATGTATTAATATTTGTTTCGAAGTAAGTTGTTTAGGGTACGATTCTTTTCATGCTCTACGTAAACGCGAAATTTTAGCATATCGGATTGTCCTTTATTTCTCTTTCAATGAAGGGAAAACCCATTCTTTCTTCCAAGAAAGAGGAAGCTGCGTGTCAATATAATCAACGGTAAAATGTTAATCTGGTCCATAGGAAAAAGGTATGCAGTGTTGTGTCAAAAGTGATGGGTGTTTTTGTTTGACACTTTTCTGCCTTTAAAATATACTCTGTGTCACCATCTCGGTTTTTGTCTCGCGCGGCTACATCGTTTTCAAGGTTTCCTTCAATCTATAAGCATCACCGTCACCACCCGTATAGTGACCGTTTGTGGGTTTATACGTTTACTTGTTGACTTCCACCGCTCACGAGAATCATGCTATTAAGATAATTTGATGCATAAAGTATCTCGAATTTACGTAAAGAGTTATATTTTAAAGGATATGACATAAGTAATTTTTCTTAACGTAAGCATTAATAATTTTTTTTACTGCTCGAACAAGTGACTTATTGATCACATGATGATAATTTTATCGTTGCTTTAAAGTTCCCATCCACAAGAATCGTGCTACTACTTTTTAGAGATACACAAGAAAAATTATTATTATTATTATTATTATTATTATTATTTGTTATTGTTATAACAGGTATATCTTGAATTTAAGTGAATTTGGTGATAGATTATTTTTGTAGCTTTAAGTTTGAAGGTAAACTCTCAGTCACTTAGCATGCGTAAGTCATTACCGGACAAGTACATGTAAATTTTATTCAAAATTTGATTAGTTAGAAAAAATTAATTTTTTAAATAATTTATCTCCATACAATAATTTATAGTCACACAAAATATATATATCTTATTTTATATTACAGATTCAGAATTTTTTTCTTTTTTTTTGAATTTCGTGCTCACTCAAATAAATTCACATGAATCCAAAGAGAGGAAATATTATGTTAATATTAGTTTTATCTCCAAATATTATTCTCTTTTATCATCATTAGACTGACATACTCAGGTGGGCCGCACACACTACTTAACCTTTGACAATCACATACAAACAAGTAATCATACAAGTTAAAGTCACAGTTTACAAAATATACTGTTGATTATAGCACCACTTTAAACTTATAATAATATTATTAAAATATTATTATTCTTTAAAGCTGGATTCTTTTGATTTTCAATTTTGTTTTTCAACTTAATCTTAATATTTTGACCAGTTAAATTACAAAAATAACTTTAGGTTATAATACAGACCGCCGTTCTCTCGTTTCTTGGAGCTTGACAAAGTATACAATCCAATTATCATTTAGGATCTAGCCAAAAGAGCCTAGGCAATCCCTTAGAATCAAGAAAAAGCCAAACTTCACTAACTTTATGAAACCTGTTTATTTTATGTTCATTCCCCTAGCTATTTTGATCCTTGATTTTCTCTTTTTTCCTAAAGCAAATCCCCCACTAATTGCCTTTTCTTTGATTCAAAAGGAAAGTATATTATACTATATAATTAAGTAATTAACAATATTACATGCCAATTGCCATGGTTATTCTACAGTAGATACTAGATAGTTCATAATAATAGTATGCTTTTTAGAAGATCGATTATTTTGAGTCGACTACCAAATATCTTATCATTGTAGTCATGACAACCAAAATCTAAAAAAGAATAAAAATAAAAGGAGAAGAAAAGGAAAAGAAAGAGCCCCAAATTATGCACAAAAGTTTAGTTAGAAACATCATGAAATGTATTTCTAGGTGTCAGGATTAATTACAAAATTACTCATTAACTCTTGAATTATGTAGCAATATCAATGCACCAAGATGTAAATATACAAGTCATATGGTTTGTTGACGTAAGAAATAACGTACAGTTTAAAGAACTCATGCAAAATTAATTAATGGGATATGCAACAAACATTGAAAAGAATTACACTACCACCACCAACCCCCAAAAAAAAAGGTACGGAGAAAAGCAAAAGACTCATTATGTGCATTTTCTATGTTATAAAACTCACAATGTAGTACTTCATCCGTCTCAATTCATCTAAACATATTTTTTTTAGTCGATGCCAAAAAGAATAATTTTTTTTTATTTAAAAATAATTTACCTATAACTACACAAAATATATTTACCTTATTTTACATTGCAAATTTAAAAATCTTCTCTCTTATTTTAAACTTCGTGCCTAGTCATACAGGTTCACATAAATTAAAAGGGATAAAATAGTAGGTATATGGAGATTGAGGGAACAAAGTGGAGCATGCCACCTTGGGTGATAGCTAGTATATTAGGAATCTAAACAATTCAAAATATTCATATTAAAAGGTGATTAAAGTGGTGGGTTTTCTTAACTAATTACACCTTTAATTAAGTGGAGGTAGAGACCACCGTTAAAGCAAGCCTATATGAAGCACCTGACCTAAGAAGTAGGAAAAAGCAATGATATATCTTTAAGACGTGTATTTCTTTAATTTTAAACCATTTGATATTTAATTCGCACCCATATAGTTCATAAACCTTAACTTTTTATTTTTATAACTTTAAAACGTAATCTCTAATTAAATGCGAAAAAATTTCATTCATCTCTAAATGAGAACATGTATCTTTTTCAATTTTTAACCTCTATTTCTGAAAAGTTCAAACTAACCACCATCGATTTATGTAACCTTATAAAAGTGATGATTGAATTAACCTTTTTATTTCATATTATACGATGGTGTTTTACTCAATAAAATATTAATAGAATATTCATATGACTTAGTAATGAGTATTTCACTAATTCAAAGTAATATTATTAGTAACATAAATGTCACGACCCAATTTAGGATTGTGACCGGCGCTTAGGAGCAAGTGCTCCCAAGTAAGCGTTATCGAAAATTTTACAGAAAATCGGACAGAGTTTTCCCTGTTTTTGGACCATCCATAAATTTTCCTGTCTCAAATCAACAACCAAACATCCTAACATTAAACCAACCAATTGACAACTTGTCAATTAACCAATACAAATCTCCAATATAACTAAACCACCAACTAACCAATAGAAATACCAATCTATCTCCAACTTTGATAAAGGAGTACGATACTCAACATAAAACCATAATAACGAAAGAATACGCATAACTCTAGAATAATGACTATGGAGCGACTCTAAGAGTTCAATGAAAAGAATATAACAATCAGAAAAATCTATGCCCACGCGAACAAGTGCGAGGCTCACCGAGAAAATGTCAACCTGTGCACTCTAATTGACGAGATCCTCGCCTGTGTCAACTGCTGTCTCTGTAAAATAAATTAGCATGGAATGAGTCGCTAGCTCAGTGAATAATAATACTTAACCACAACCGTTTTTATTTGGGGACAAGTCAGAAAACATGCTAGTATCTCAAAGAGAAAATCACATAAAAATGCTCTTTCAGAAACAATAAATAATTTCTAGTCTCATCACGCTCTTTTGGTAGTAAAATATAATAAAAAATTCAGTAATAAGCTTGGTAACAATTGTATAATATCAGTATTCACATTTTTTGGGAGGTTTCAATGAACGGATCATGTAATTGGTATAACTGTGGACTTCTTTACCAGAAGACATATATAACAGTAGTCCCTACTTGAGGAAAATCGGTAACAGTATGCTAGTTCTACCTTCCCACTAGCGAGGGCTATAACGGTAATCAGTAATTACAAGGTGCACCAGGTCTAACGAACCCGCCGTTAGCTACGGGATCCTTCAATATCTACTCCCATTTATACTTGTCTCTGTAATCCGTATATACTCATAGAAACTATTTTAAAATAATATAGGGCATTTCAGTTCTTATCAAATCATATAATTTCCTTTCGATAACAGTAAATTCAAGTAACGGTAAAACAGATCTAGTGACAACGAAAATATTTAAAATCACGGTACTCATCTCAAATAACTATTTCGGTTTCATATCGAGTAAAAGACTTGTCCCATATGCAACTCAAAATAATCGATAATATATTCATATTAAAAATCATGTGTAAATCATGCAAGTTATGAAAACACAAATTGCGGTAAGATTACTACTCACTGTACTCGCATAAAATACCAACTCGTCACCTCGAGCGATCCGTACAGCTTTCTTTGATCAATCTATAACCACATCAACATCGATCTCGTGTTAATTGCCTCATTTAGGCTAAATTCATCACTAATTTAAAATATCCAATCCTCCGAGTTTTATATTTTATCATAAATTCGCGGAATTATATTTACCCATGCTATGAGTAATTTAAATTAGTCCAAATTTATTTATTTTTTAAATAAAAAAGTATTTATATAGTTTATTCACTGTATTATTCAATTTCCTTAATCGTGTGCATAAGTTGAAACTGAAATAATATTACTATCCATAATATTCATTCTTAATTGGTACTATCTTTTGTACTCAATATATTGCATAATACAGACACTATTTCAAGAAAAATACAAAGAGATTACCTTTTCTCTAAGTCGTGTAGTAGTTTCACAGAGAGCAATTATAAAACTTCACCATTGTTATTGATCGAAGCTTTTCTGACCAAAGATTTAGTGCTTAAAGCTTTTTCCTCCTTGCTGAAAATTTTCCCCACGTTGGTGAAGCTTAAAGCTTCATACCTTCTTCAATTCTACTCTTTTTTTACTTAGGGCTTTTATTTGTCTTCTTGTTTCTAAGGAAGCTTAAGTGCCGCACTTTTTCCCTTTTTTTTTTTTAATTTGTGGCTTTGACCTTCTTTTAGTTAAAGTAGGTTTCTTCCCTTTTTTTGTTTTAATTTGACTAGGTTTTCTTCTTTTTGCTTTATTTTATTTAATTTGTTCCTTTATTTTCCTTTTTTTTTTGTTTTGGACTTAAATTATTTTTTAAATGTCCAATGTATCCTCACTTAAATTATTGGGGTATTACATCCTCCTCACTTTATGAAATTCGGCCCCCGAATTTAACTCGAGTACGTACCTGTAAACTGAAATAAATGGGGATACTTGACTCGCATAGCATCCTCTATTTCCCATGTAGCTTCTTCAACAGTATGATTTCTCCATAAGACTTTCACGAACACAATTTCTTTTGACCATAGCTGTTGAAGCAGCAACCGGTCTGTTGGAAAGTTCCTGCATAAGTTGTCGGATCCTCAAAAAAAAGCTTTTCTGGGGACGCGCTGTTCAAGTCGAGTTTCCTTAGTTTTCTTATTTGTCTATCAACAATTGCCATCAGCTCTTCCTCGTAAGACAACTTCTCATCAAGCGGTATAGTTGGTGCTTCCAGCACCTGAGATGAGTCTGATATGCATTTTCTTAGCATTGAGACATGAAACACTGGCTGAATAAAAGATAACTCAGGAGGAAGTGCCAAACGATAAGCCACCGCTCCCACTCGGCCTAGTATCTCATACGGTCCTATAAACCTGGGGCTCAACTTGCCTCTTTTCCCAAACCGCATCACACCTTTCATAGGAGAGACTCGTAGGAACACTTTGTCCCCAATGGTGAACACTAAATCTCTCCTTCTCTTATCAGCATAAGACTTTTGTCTGCTTTGAGCTTCAAGCAATCTCTGTCTGATCAACTGGACCTTGTCCATAGCTTCTTGTACTAGGTCGGGTCCCAATAAGTTAGTCTCACCAGCTTCAAACCATCCGATAGGAGAACGACATCTTCTACCATACAATGTTTCGTACGGTGCCATTTGAATACTGGACTGGAAGCTATTGTTGTAAGCGAATTCCGCTAATGGTAGATAAGTGTCCCAACTACCTCCAAACTCAAGAATGCAAGCTCTCAACATATCCTCCAAGATCTGAATAGTACGTTCAGACTGCCCGTCTGTCTGTGGATGAAATGCAGTACTAAGATTTACTCGTGTACCTAATGTTTCTTGAAAAGATTTCCAAAAGCGTGAAGTGAACTGTGATCCTCTATCTGTGATGATGGATACTGGAACTCCGTGAAGTCGGACAATTTCGTTCATAAATATCTGTGCATACCTGACTCCACCATATGTAGTCTTCACTGGCAAAAAGTGTGCTGATTTCGTCAGTGGGTCTACAATTACCCATACCGAGTCATAACCTCTAAAGGTTCGTGGTAGCCCGGTGACAAAATCCATAGTAATTCTTTCCCATTTCCACTCTAGAATCTCAATTTGTTGTAGTAGTCCTGCGGGTCGTTGATGTTCAGCCTTGACCTGCTGACAAGTCAAACAACTAGAAACAAAGTTAGCAACATCTTTCTTCATGCCTTCCCACCAATAAAATTGCTTCAGGTCATGGTATATTTTTGTGGATCCAGGATGTATAGTATATTTAGTGTTGTGAGCTTCTTTAAGAATAGCATGTCTCAACCCATCTACGTCTGCTACACATAGCCTGTCACCCATTCGAAGAACACTATCACTTTCAACAATCATATCCTTGTTTTTACCAGCTAAAACCTCATCTCTGTATTTACATAATCGTTCATCCTCATATTGGGTTGCTTTAATGCGCTCAACTAATGAAGACTTAGCCCGAGCACAAGCCAACAATGTCTCTGAATTTCTGACACTAAATCTGATACCTGTATCTTCTAGTCTCTGAATATCTTTGGCTAAAAGTCTCTTTGCGGGGGCTATATGCGCCAAACTCCCCATAGATTTTCTACTCAATGCATCAGCCACCACATTAGCCTTT
>MCJB01039198.1:213370-237083 GCA_002018475.1 Nicotiana obtusifolia | reverse complement strand
AAAAAAAAAAAAAAAAAACTTCAATTAGAAAGAGTATAATGGCAACTTTCTTTAGTTTTTATTTGCACAAAAATCAGAGCGGTAAATGATTGAATCTTGGTTAATCATAAAAGAGAGATCACACATTTACAATATTTCATCGCATATTTAAATCATGAACCTGTCCGTCAATCGATGAAACACATTACTGTACTTATAAATTATTTCGCCCCACTATACAAAATTTGTTCCCCAACAGACATTCTTGAGACTCTCTTTTTTCCTTATTTTCTCAAGGGATTCATAAAATTAGGAGTCTTTCCAATTATTCCAGTCCTCAGGACAGTACCAATGAAGTGTAGGAGCTTGTTCATCTGCGAACAGAGTACTACACGATTCCTCACTACTGAAAAAGTTGTGCTCCTCCATTTTCACAAACTGTGGCTGATTGTGGCAAACAAACTTGTCCTCGACATCCCTAAGAGTTGCTTTTGGATTTGAGTCAAAGAATTGAAAACAATCCAATGAAGAATTTGAAGAGGAAGAATTTGATCCTCCATTGTTGGAAATCAAGAAAGCTCCAGATGATGAAATGGCAGCATAATTTGGGCTGTTTTCTTCATTCAAGATTGCACTTGAGTCACTATCTGATGACCCATCTTTGATGTCAGCAAAAATATTGGAGCCATTTATAGTTCCATTTCCACCATTAAAGCTCTCAAAGTTGAGTTCTGTACTGTCATCTTCACAATTTCCAAGAGAAGTAGTACTGTTATTTGGCTTGTTGTGGTCAATATATTTGTCATCAGTTTCAGACTCTATAGCCTCTACCTTCACATCAGCTTTGCTTTCGTTATTTCCCCCATGTTGCTTTGATTTCAGCTCACAAATCTAAAATATGTCAAAATGTAAACAAAATCAATACCAATATTGCAAATATAAAATAAATTCATTCTCCCGCAGTTTATGAATGGGTGTCTATAACAGATGGTAAAAGTTGTGATCAAATGGTCACAATTTCAAGTTACCAAGATAGACTTTTGCATATATGTAAAGTAAAATTTTGTAAAATAGATCTGATATGGATCGACCCTTCGCTTTAGTCCGCATATAACAGAAGTTTAGTACATTAGATTAGCATTTTTTAATATTTAAATTTTCCTAAATAAAAAGTTATCTACACCTTTGTACTCACGAGTCCGAAGCAGTCCCTAATTCTTGTACTAAGGTGTGCTGTCTACATCAAGAATTATAACCCTTCTCCGACTATGTGTGAATATAAAATATTTTGTACACCGAACTCTTTTTTTTTATTTGGTCCATGTCAAAGTTTACCCTGGTAAAATGTGCTACAAACCTTTAAAAAAAAATTAACTAGTGATATTCTTGAATAAAGCTTTATACTTAATGACTTAAAAACCAGTTATACCTCTTTCAAGAGAGCTTCATTGTCATGTTGGAGAGATTCATAGTTATGTTTGAGAGAATCAAAATTGGCTTTGAGAACATTGTAATCTCTCTCCAATTGCTTTGTCTTCCACCGCGCGCGGCGGTTCTGGAACCAAATAGCAACTTGTCTTGGTTGCAAACCGAGTTCTTGAGCTAACTTCACTTTCCTTTCAGGTTCAAGTTTGTTTTCCACTTCAAAATTCTTCTCTAAAGCCTTCACTTGATCCACCCTCAGCCGCCGTTTCTTCTCCGATCCATGGCCGGATTCTTCAACACAGGCTTCATCTTCCAAGCCTAATTCTAACATGGATTGAAAGTCTGTTGAATAAACTTGGCTGTTCCATTGGTGGTGATCATCTAAAACAAGGACAAAAGAATATGAGAAAGACATAAAAGAGAGAGCACATGATTGTCTGAAGAAAGCTAACAAATTCAACTTATAAACTCATGTTGTCAAAAAAATTTAAGCTGTCGCCATAATTTAACTATTTATAGCAGGTTATTATAACAAAATTCCTATGTAGAGTTATTTGTAATTATAGGTCATAAATTTAATTGAGGCGTAAAAAGTTGTGTATTCTGAATGCACAAAATTGAAGCTTTCTATGTAGTCCTGATACGATGGTAGTGTAAATAGTATGTTCTACGATCATGTATAAATTAAACCTATAGTTAAAAGGGTGGAGGGTAAAACTAACTAAAACAGGTAAGTAATAAAAAACTGTTCTTGATTTAGCAAAACCAAATTCCAAAAAACTTCAAGTTACAAGGGGATTAGAGCCAGTGATATGAAGACCTGAACTGGACATGTTACGTAGAAAAGAACAGAATTTCATGAAAACATAAAAAAGGAAAAGAACTTCAAGGGAATTTAACCAAGTAAGCACCTGTAGTATTTTGACACATGGACTTCAAAGGCGCACCCAAAGAATCAGAGCTGCGAACTCTCTTCATTATTGCAAGTTTCTTTAAAGTTCAATATTTTGTGGCTCAAGAAGTAAGATTTTAACTTCTTCTTGGTTTTCGGTGGGAAAAATTGTACACAAAGTGAAAGTAAAGAGAGATGAAAAAGGAAGAGCAATGTTAAGAGCAAGCAAGCTTTAACTTTTTTCGTGTCACTTCTGTTTTTCACTTATAAAAAGACATGACAAGAAAAACTTGCACCACCAAAACCAACCAAAATGGCACAGATTTTGGTGAATTTAGTGAAATTGTACAAATCCTCCTCATCTCCATTGGGTACAAATACATAGTTCTCCTTTTTAATTAATTCCTCCACTTCTGAACCCATCATAAGAAGTACTAGCAAACCAAGAAGTGAAAAAAAGATTTTAATAAGAAGACTAATAAAACAAAATCAAGAACTAAGGCAAAATCCACACTTCCATTATTTCTCAATCAATTTTAGAAGACAATGGTCTAGAGGAAAAGTTGAGGGGAGAGACAAAAGAGTGGAGGAAGAAGAAATAGAGAGATCAATTCACATCACAGCTGGCCTAGCTCATTTTTTCTCTCTTTAAATAAAACCAAATCTGGGGTCAGATGCAGGGTTAGGATCTGACTTGGGTTAGGTGTACACACACTTGAATTTTAGGCAAATGAAATGAACTTTAAATTCAGAGCAAATGCAACTTGATTTGTGATACAGGCTTTACCCCAGTAAACTTGACTTTTTCCTGAGATCTTTTTCACCGTGGTCAAAATAGCACATGTAAAAGTTACTGTACAGAAGACAGATTTATCATTATTTTTCCTGTTTTTATGAACTGGAAAAAATAAACAACAAAATCTTGCTTTTCACTCTAAATATGACGGTCCTCACGTTCAAAGACTCACTTAAATTTAGGTTTGGAAAAAAAAAAATCCTAGTGCTGTATCCAGAAAACTAACAAGGAAAAATAAAAACAAAATCAACACAAAAAGGAAAGAAAAACAAACCACTTTCTAGTCCAAATGGTTTTTTTTAGCACACTGGTTTTTGGAGAATTATTCTCGAATACTATGTTTCCATGAGTATTTGGAGAATGGATTCACATATTTTTGGAGTGAAAATAAGTTTTTTTTTTTTATATATTCTGTAAAAACTATGTTTTTATAAGAAAATACTCTTTGGTAACCAATATGAGTTAATTTCAAGAAACCTCTAATTTTCGTCTAGAATAACACCCCTTAATAACTTCAATATATGTCACTCATTTCGCAATATTTAATGCCCATTTTTTTCAAATTTAACCATGTAAATACTATGTTTTCATAATAAACTACCTTTTGAATTGTGCATTTTGCAGCTGTTCTGATTTTTTTTTTTGATTTTCTACCCGGTATCTGATACCTGTAATGAAGCTTGATTAAATCTAAATTCATATCAGAAAATTTCACATTGAAAATGAAGCGCACCCTAACAAAAACGATTCAATACTCAGGGCTAACAACCATAAAGATATGGAAAAATGACTATCCAAATAAAATGCTAGCCATTGACATTCAGAAACTAGCTTAAATTTCGGGTCCATCGTACATTTAAACAAAAGAAATATCTGTCTTGTCTACATCGATCAGTATTTTTTAATTATTTTAGAACATTAATTGATTCAATAGTTTTCTTTAAATATAGTGTCTACATTATTATTTAGAACATTTACTGATTCAAGAGTTTTCTCCAAATATAGTTTCTACTATATTAAAATAATGAACTTCGACAATAGGGTTTTGCCTGCTGGGTGGATATAGCCTTTCGGATATGGGTTCAACTGAACTCATAACTTTCGATATGAAATATGATTTATATGTAAAAACCTACTATAATTTTAAGAAATATTAAATTTGAATATATAATTTTAACAACATAATGAATACAATATTAAAAATCTTAAAAGCAAAACTCATTAAATTTAAATTCTGAATCCGTCTGTTGATTTTGCATCTCTCTAGACTAGCTAGTCATCTGTTATGTGATTCTTGTAAGAGTAAATCTCAAGTAAGTACGAATAAGATCTGGATTTAAAACCCCAACTCCAACCAAGTTTTTTGTTCAATAAGTGGAGTACTGGGATTTTCAAGCTGTGGAATCTAAGAAATGTTTAAGTGGAATTTGTTAGATGTGGAGCCTGATTAATATGTGATGGACTTGAATTATTTCCTTGTATTTTTAGGAAACCCATAATCCCTATAGGTTTAGGAAAACTCATTGTCCTCATAGATTTGAGAAAGGAAAACCTATGATCCTGGTCAAATTGGGACACCTTTCTCTTATAGGTTTGGGACTATTTGGGATATATATATAAGCTGTACTATTTATTCTCCTTGTATTGTAGATACCCTTAATTATTAATATATATAAATCCCGCCGCCGTGGAAGTTTACCCTAACGGGGTGTTACCACGAAATAAGTCTCTCTACCTTAACTTTTCTCTCTTCAAGATTTCTTCATCTTCTTTATCAGTTCAGAGTATTTGAGTGAATCGATCTTAACAACTGGTATCAGAGCTTTGGAGATTCAACACGATCACTGAAGATGGAGAGTTCGAAGATTGGAATCGAGAAATTTGATGGATCCGATTTCGGTTTCTGGAAGATGCAAATCGAAGACTATCTATACCAGAAAGATCTTCACGAACCCTTGACTGAGGCAAAGCCGGCTTCCATGACAGAGGAGCAGTAGAAGCTTAAGGATCGCCAGGCGTTGGGGTTGATCCGGTTGACTTTGTCGAGAAACGTGGCGTTCAACATCGTTAAGGAGAAGACTACGGCAGATCTGATGAAGGCGCTATCAAATATGTACGAAAAGCCATCAGCGATGAACAAGGTATATTTGATGCGTAAATTGTTCAATTTACAGATGTCTCAGAATGGATCTGTTGCCGATCATATAAATGAGTTCAATATGATTGTGAGTCAACTGAGTTCTGTGGAAATTAATTTCGAAGATGAAATTAAGGCGTTGATTTTGATGTCATCTCTGCCCGAGTCTTGGGATACTGTTGTTGCTGCGATTAGCAGTTCCCGTGGATTTGAGAAGTTGAAGTTTGATGAAATCCGTGATATTGTTCTCAGCGAAAGCATTTGCAAATGAGAAGTGGGAGATTCATTGGGCAGTGCTCTCAGCGTTGACCGAAGGGGGAGAAGCAAGTCGAAGGGCCAAAATCAACATGGCCAATCAAAATCAAAGAATCGAGGAAAATCTCTGAATAGACCCAATGTGATTTGTTGGAACTGTGGAGATAAAGGGCACTATCGGACAAACTGTACGAAACCAAAGAAGAAGCAGAATCATAAATCTGGAGATGATAGTGATTATGTAAATTCCGCAGAAGACATTGGGGATGCTCTAATCCTTAGTGTGGACAGCCCGGTCGAATCCTGGATTTTGGATTCTGGTGCATCCTTTCATTCGTCTCCAAGCAAGGAATTGTTCCAAAATTTCAAATCTGGAAATTTTGGGAAGGTGTATCTTGCTGACAACAAATCCTTGGAGATTTAAGGAAAGGGGGATGTCTGCATAAAGACCCCATCGGGAAACCAGTGGACATTAGAGGATGTCAGATATATTCCTACTCTCAAGAACAATTTGATCTCTGTTGGTCAGTTGGATAGCACAGGCTATACAGCAGAGTTTGGGAAAGGTTCGTGGAAGATTGTGAAGGGTGCTATGATTGTAGCTCGTGGCACCAAATCTGAAACCTTGTACACCACTGCAGGGTGTATTAACATGGTTGCTGTCACTGAGGGTGCTTCCGGTTCATGTCTGTGGCACAACAGACTTGGACACATGAGTGCTAAAGGAATGAAGATGCTGGTTGCAAAAGGAGCATTAGAGGGCCTGAAGTCTGTTGACATGGGTCTTTGTGAAAGCTGTGTTATGGGAAAACAGAAACGAGTTAGCTTCACAAAGACTGCTAGAGAGCCGAAGAAAGTGCGGTTGGAAATGGTACATACAGATGTTTGGGGACCATCTCCAGTTTCATCACTTGGAGGATCCAGGTTCTATGTCACCTTCATTGATGATTTCAGCAGGAAAGTATGGGTCTATTTCTTGAAGCATAAGTCAGATGTGTTTGTGACTTTCAAGAGATGGAAAGCTGAAGTTGAAAATCAGACTGGTTTGAAGATCAAATGCCTGAGGTCTGACAATGGAGGAGAGTATGACAAGTCAGAGTTCAAAGCATTCTGTACAACTGAGGGAATCAGATTGATGAGGACAGTTCCCGGTAAGGCTAGGCAGAATGGAGCTGCTGAGAGGATGAACAGAACATTGAATGAGCGTGCAAGGAGCATGAGGATACACTGTGGGCTGCCCAAGATGTTTTTGGCAGATGCTGTGAGCACAGCTGCATACTTGATCAACAGGGGACCATCAGTTCCCCTGGGGTTCAAGATCCCAGAGGAGGTGTGGACGAAAAAGGAGCTCAAGTACTCACACTTGAGAACTTTTGGTTGCACGGCTTATGTTCATGCTGATCCAGAGAAAAGAGACAAGCTTGATGCTAAGGCTGTGAAGTGTTACTTCATAGGCTACGATTCTGACTTGTTTGGTTACAGGTTTTGGGATGACAAGAATAGAAAGATCCTGAGACATTGTGATGTGACATTTAATGAGTCTGTCCTATACAAGGACAGAGAACAGAAGGTTTCAGAGACTACAAAGCAAGTGAGAGTTGAGATTGAGTTGCAAAAGAGTACACCCAGAGATGTTGCGGAAGAAACTCAACCAACTCCAGACGCAGTTGCTGAAGAACCTATGGTGGAACAAGTGACACCTGAGCAGCTGTTGAGGAGATCATCAAGGACCATCAGAGCACCAGATAGGTATTCACCTTCATTACATTATCTGTTGCTGACTGATGAAGGGGAACCAGAGTCTTTCGATAAGGCCCTACAGGTGAAGGATTCAATCAAGTGGGGGCAAGCCATGAATGATGAATTGAGCTCCCTTGAGAAGAACAACACTTGGGTATTGACTGAGTTACCTGCAGAGAAGAAAGCCTTGTTGAACAAGTGGGTGTTCAGAATCAAGGCAGAACCAGACGGTAAAAGAAGGTTCAAGGCTCGGTTAGTGGTTAAAGGATATTCACAAAGGAAAGGTATTGATTAAACTGAAATATTTTCTCCTGTTATGAATTTAACTACTATCCGAATTCTGTTGAGTATTGTTGCATCAGAGAATTTGCATCTTGAGCAAATGGATGTAAAAACAGCTTTTTTACATGGAGATCTGGACGAGGAGATCTATATGCAACAACCAGAAGGATTTATAGTTCCGGGCAAAGAACACATGGTGTGCAAGCTCAACAGGAGCTTTTATGGGTTGAAGCAAGCACCGAGGCAGTGGTACAAAAAGTTTGACTCCTTCATGACCAAGAGTGGCTTTTACAGGGCTGAAAAGGATCAGTGTTGTTACTTCAAGAAATACACTGGTTCTTATGTGTTTCTACTCTTGTATGTGGATGATATATTGATTGCAGGATCCAGTATGAGGGAGATAAACAATCTGAAGGCAAGTCTGTCTTCAGCGTTTGAGATGAAAGATTTAGGTGCATCGAAGCAGATTCTGGGGATGAGGATTTCTCGGGATAGATCTGCTAGCACTTTAAATCTATCCCAGGAGCAATACATTGAGAAGGTGTTGGCCAGATTCTGGATGAGTGATGCTAAACCCAGGACTATTCCTTTGGCAAAACACATAAAATTGTCAAAGGGGCAGTCACCCAAGACAGCTGAAGAGCGTGAGTAGATGGCAATTATTCCATATGCTTCAGCAGTTAGGAGTTTGATGTATGCTATGGTCTGCACTAGACCTACATAGCACATGCAGTGGGAGTTGTTAGCAGGTACATGGCGAATCTGGGGAAAGAGCATTCGGAAGCTGTTAAGTGGCTTTTGAGATATTTGAGAGGTACATCCAGTATTTCACTTAGTTTTGGCAAAGGCAAAGTGAATCTGCAGGTTTTGTGGATGCTGATCTTGGTGGTGATGTGGACTCGAGCATGAGCACATCCGGATACATTTACACCATAAGTGGTACAGCAGTGAGTTGGATGTCCAGGCTTCAGAAGTGTGTTGCTCTTTCATAAACAGAGGCTGAGTATGTGGCAATAGCTGAAGCTGGAAAGGAGATGATATGGCTGGCAGATTATCTGGAAGAGTTGGGCAAGAAGCAGAGCGAGAAGATTCTTTATTCAGATAGCCAGAGTGCCATACAGTTGGTGAAGAACACAGTCTATCATTCGAAGACAAAGCACATCAGAAGACGGTACCATTTCACTCGCAAGGCAGTGGAGGATGGTGATATGTGTTTGGAGAAGATAGAGGGTGCAAAGAATCCAGCAGACATGTTGACGAAATGTGTTGATGTTGAGAAACTGAGGTTGTGCAAAACCTCAGTTGGTCTTCTGTAGTTTGTTTCTATAGATGGTGCGGTGTGGTGAAGATATTGATGATGTTGGGACAATTTTTGGATGATTGAATCAGTCTCCAAGTGAGAGAATTGTTAGGTGTGGAGCCTGATTAATATGTGATGGACTTAAATTATTTCCGTGTATTTTTAGGAAACCCATAATCCCTATAGGTTTAGGAAAACTCATTGTACTCATAGATTTGGGAAAGGAAAACCTATAATCCTGGTCAAATTGGGAGACCTTTCTCTTATAGGTTTGGGACTATTTGAGATCTATATATAGGCTGTACTGTTTATTCTCCTTGTATTGTAGATACCCTTAATTATTAATATATATAAATCCCGCCGCCGTGAAAATTTATCCTAACAGGGTGTTACCACGAAATAAGTCTCTCTACCTTAACTTTTCTCTCTTCAAGATTTCTTCATCTCCTTCATCAGTTCAGAGTGTTTGAGTGAATCGATCCTAGCAGAATTTTGGTTGTCGTCTAGAAGTATTTCTTGCAAAAAATTACATTTAAATTTTAACGGATTAAGATTTAAATTTTATGCGTTCAATTTATATATTCTAGTTATTAAACTCATTACACTTTTAAACGAGGGGTTTCTTTTATTCCCAAGTTTCTCATCATCTCAACAGAAACCCCACAGAAAAAGGGGAAATGATGAGTTGTGTGCATGTGGTTTAATCATTCATTAATATAAAAAGAATGGAGAAAAAAACAAAACATTCGAAAGAGCCTTTGTTTGGCTCTAGGAGGACACAATAACGCAAAGCAAAAGCTGTCCATATGGCCACATCTCGGAAAGAAAATGAACATTTGATTAATAATATTAATATTATTGGATATTTGATATCCGATTTAATTAATTGTTGCACTTCTTGCTACGAATAATCATGTAGCATTTCATTAAGCATATATGATTAGTCTTATCCACTTTATCATCCGACACCACATTGTCAAAAAAACTTCATATATACATATAAATAAAATGTTAAAGTAAACCTTAACTAGAGCAGAAAATAAAGTCTTAGAAAATGAAACTCAAGATCCTGCGGTATAAAACAAATCGTGACAATAAACTGAAACTATTTTGCATTAAATTCTGCGTCACTAAAATAATTTGATTTGAGCTAAATTTGTAAGGATAAGGGTTAAAAATGCCCTAAACTATTGAAAAAGGTCTAAAAAAAATTATCCATTCACCTATTGGACTAAAAATACTCATCCAATCACCTTTTTGATTTACTTTTGTCCTTTAATCGTTATGTCAATGTTGAATTTAAAAAATAATTATTTAAATTTCATATGTCAACTTCTTATTGGTCGAAATTAAAATATCTAACCTATTAGAAAAGACCCACTCATATCTACCCGTTTTTCGGACTAACCTATCCCAAATACTAACCTGACCTGAATAAAAAGTTCAAATAAACAAAAGACGCCCACTTCCATCTAACCCATGGATTTACACGTGTTCATTTTCTTGATTAATTTCATGTATAGCATTATCTCGAATAAAGGTTCACGAACAATTAAACAAACAAGAAAAGCCTAGCATGAACGAGCCAATGATTTTCTTGACAATAATGTGGGGCGAAAAACTAGGGGTAGTCTAACGGTTTGTGATATCTTCCAAACAATCACTTTGAGATCTTTACGTTATGTAAAAATAATTAAATTAAACTCATTTGAATATAATGCAGTTTATGTATATCATATGAAATGAACTGGATGCCATAGCAAGAAAAAGAAAATCACGTAATAAATTTGCGTCTATATGTTCGCTGCAACTTCCATGGAGCTTTTGTTCTATGGAATTTGATAGAAGTATGGCCTCTTTTTTTTAGTTGAACTTTTTATTTGGGTCGAGTTAGCGTTTGACGCGGGTGTTAGTACGAAAAACTGGTAGATATTGTTAGGTCTTTCTAATGGGTTAGATGTCTTAATATTGGCCAATAATAAATTGCCACGTGGAATTTAAATAATTATTATTTATAATTCAGTATTGACCTAACTATCAAAGGGCATACGTGAACCAAAAAGGTGGATGTATGGTATTTTTAGCCCAATAGATGGATGGAGATTATTTTTAAACCTTTTCCAATAGTTTAGGGATATATTTAACCCGTTTCTGAAATTTGTATTCCAAATTGACCTATAAGAAAATGTCACAATCAAACTTTTTTTTGTTTGATATGTTAAATATAGTCGTAATAAAGAAACTAAATTTATTAATTTTATTTGGTTATTAAATAAACAATAAAATAATAAACTAAAAATATATAAACTTTGTTAGAGTTGGACGCGTTGGATTATGATTCGTTGGTTAGCCCATTTAACATAATTCATCTAATCCCAAGTAATCTTTGGATATTAATTAACCTATTTATTGATTGATTCCATCCATTTTGATTCGCTCAAATTCAACTTAATCCGTCTATTTGACATCCCTAATAAAAATGTAAACCATACTTAGTTTCATTTCTTGGGTCTTCATTTTGTAATTTTGTAATATAATGCCGGAAAGTCCATAGAAGCGTTTTACATTCAAATTTGTTAGCTGTATTTGAACTGAAAGTCAGTTTCTGCAATAAGTATGGGAAGTGGAAGATATGGAATGTTGTTAGTTAGTAAGAGATCAAGATATGGGATGTCGTTAATTAGTGTCTCTGACCTGCACTATATACATCAGCCATGACATTTTCCTTCCTCTTTGCTTATTTTATATTTTAAAATTTTTGTGGGGTATTTCCCATAACTTTTCGGAAATCATCTATTTCCTATGATTTAATAATATATATTTCATCAATAAAAACTTTGAAAAAAATCCTAGCTTCTCGATTTGGGAATTAACAAAATAAATGGAAGATACTCCCTCCGTCTCATATTAATAGTCATGGTTACTAAAAATAGTTATCTCAAATTACAATAGAACCTCGTTAAATTAATACTCGATAAATTAATAATCTCGCTAAAATAATAATTTTCTTCGGTCCCTAGTCGGGACCAACGTGGTAAATTAATAATTCGCTAAATTTATAAGATAATACGAAAAAATAAATTCATATAGGTCCCATTTGACATATAAATTAATAATTCATGATCTGTAAAAATATTTTTCATATAATTCATAACTAATCTAAGAAGATTTCTGAAAATATGAATCTAATGTTACTTGTTTCTTTTTAAAATTAATATCACCTTGAATCTCATCTCTAACCCTTCTTAGAGCATTAAGAAAATCTGGTGTAGAGTTCTCATATTGTAAAAGAAAGTGATGTAAGGTGATTACTGCTTTCAAAGCATCTTTGCGCGAAACTTGTTCTAATTCCACACTATCGTCTTCCACCACCTCCATATTAACCGAACCACTTTCTCCAAAACGACAATATGTCTTGATGCCGTGTCTTGATTTGAAGCGCTCTAGCCAACCTTGAGAAAAATGAAAATCAGGCGTATCAATGGGATACATCTTTTTTAGAAACTCTTTTCCCTTTGTTACAATTAGTTCCCCACTCATATTAACGCGCTCTTGGTTATGAACAAACCACTCGTACAAAGCCTTCTCTAATTCTGGAAATTTGGCAGCTTTATATCTTTTGGCATCATCTTTCGGAATGTCAGAAATTGATAGATACTCTGCTGACCTCTTGATTGTATTTGATATTGTAGCTTGACTAACTTGCAAATTAAACTTCTCTGACACCCACTGTTGCAATTGCTTTTGAGTGCATGCTGGATTTTGTTGTTTGTACTCACATAATTCTCTACGCATACCATCTGTCATGGTTGATTTTTTTATACCTTTGAGATGAGAAGCCATTTTTTCTTTTGATTTGTAGAGTTGTATGTAGTAACTCTCTTTATATAGTAACTTAGTTAATGTTGGTACATGTAACTACATTAATAGCTGAGTGGATTTATACATTTAACTTGAGATATGTATGGAATACTAAACATTTATCAATAAAAATACATGAATTTAATTAATATGCATGATTAATACTTATTAATTAAATTCATGTATTTCATACATATTCACATTGTAGATATAAAAACTACATACTCTATAAATTAATAATTATTAATTTACGCGATTAATTAATACCTCGGTAAATTAATAAAATTTCATGGTCCTAACATTATTAATTTATAGAGGTTTGACTGTATTTGTCATTTTAGAAGTTCAAGATAAAATTGATTAGTTTTTCCTTTTTACCCTTAGTAATAATTGTTCTTGAAGATAGAGATAACATATAAATAGAATAAATATTTAATGAAGAGAGATTATATCTTGAAATATAAATAATGGTAGAGTAGTCTAATCTCTTTTCTAATTAATACTTTTTAAAGGGCGTGTAAAAGAGAAACACAACACATAATGGAGAGAGTACCAACAAGAAAATGATTGGTTATCTAAAAAAACAAGGCAGCCATATTTTAATAGTTGCCATATCTTTGTATTACTTTGACAAATTCCAATGCGTTGAAATTCATCAAAGGAATTTAATCAATTTTAATAACACTACTTCTTTCGGTCCATTTTAATTGATTTTTTGATCGTTTTTACATATATTAAAAAATTTATTTTTTAAAATAAATTAACAATAAAATTGACCATATTAATTTTCATTTGCTTATTAAAAATACAACCAATACTTTTTGGCTCTTTGCTCCAAAGGCTTTGAAAAAAGAAGTTAATTTTTTTTTGATATCTGAAAAAATTTAATACTATGAACCAATAAAAAAACTAAAAAATCAATTAAACTGAACCGGAGGGAGTAAACTTGCAAATCAACTTTAGCCTACAAATTGATTGTCGTATAGAGTCCTACAAAAATTAAAACCTTAAAAAAAGTTTTTTAAAAACTCTACGACTTAGCATGATTGGGTTCAAAAATTAAGGGCTCGCATTTCTGTTCTTTGAAATTTGAGAATCAGCAAAAGGAATAGTATTATTACCTGATTTTATGTCTTTGATGTAGAAAACATGTTCTAATTAAATTATTGTTTCACAGTTAGAGATTACTTACTTTAAAGAAAAGTATAGGATCCTAATAAGCAGGAAAAGCTTTAACCACTAACAATATTTTCAAACATAAGAAAACAATAACAAGATTAGACACTTGTCGATTTTCTTCACAACCAGCCAAATCTCCACGCTTATCTTGCTTTTAGACAGGTAAAAAACATTGGAAAACAATTTTAAAAAACCTTTCACTTTTTACTTCTTATGGCAATCTGCTCTCGTGGGATCCACACCTTTCATAACAGAACAAGGAGTTCCATCCAAAATCCAACATCTTTGACCCTCCTTGTGATTTTGTTAATCTTATCCTCAAGATCATTATCTTATGAATTTAACTTATATACCAGCAATAATGTACAAGAATGTTTACATAATTCGTGTATTTTAATTTAATTTGTTAGATGTTTGGATATGTGAAAAGAAAAAGCGTTTGATGTCCCAGTGAGAAGGTGTGAGAGGTTGGTCTTGAATAACTTAAGGAGAGATAGGGGTAGACCGATGAAGTATTGGGAAAGGTGATTAGGCAAGACATAGCGAACATGACCCTTGATAGGAATGTAAGGAGGTCGAGAATTAGGATAGAAGGTTAGTTAGCCGAGTGTCTTCATCGCTCATACAGTAGTTTTAGTGCGTGCTCTATTTAGTGCTAGTCTTGTATTTCTTGTTCTTAAGTTCTGTTATTACCTGTTGGTTCTTGCGCTTTGGTTTTGTTATTACTTTACTAGTATTGTTACTTATTGTTATTCCGTGCATTTTACCTTTCATAAGCTTTACCTTTGTATTTTTTCTGAGCCGAAAGACTATTGGAAATAACCTTTTCATTTTCTCTAGGTAGGGAAAGGAACGCGCACATACTACTCTTTCTAGACCCCATAAATAAAATTTCACTGAGTTCGTTGTTGTTGTTGTGGTTATTATTGTAATTTACTTAGTTACTTCAGTTTTCAAATTATAATTATCTATAGTTGCTTTTAAGTGATTTCGTAATGCAAAAATTCTATATTTACTTTCTAAATGTATCTTATTGATTACACCTACCTATAAAAGTCCTATTACTTACTAGGGACATGCTAGCAGAGCAGGTAATAAATGTTGACATTAGTGAATGACAGATAGTACATTAAATGATGGGATAGATCTTGTGCATTTGCATCTTGATAAGCAAATGTAAATATCAAATACACAGAACAAAGAAGTTTAGTGGTCTTTAAGATTCACAAAGTTGGACTCATTGTATTTTTAAAACTAAAAGTTTAAATATAATATATAATTGTTAAAGTTTTAGCAGATTTTCACATAAATTTTATATTATTATCCGATGAAAATACTAAATTCAAATAAAACCGTCGTCACAGAATTGCATCGGCTACTGGTGGTGTATAATCTAATTATACACTGTTGCCCTCGGAAGCAATGGAAAAATTGATTAATATATATACTTATCAAATTAACTTTGATATGTCACACTTACATGGATCACATGATCAGCCATGGAATATCTCCTACATATATTTTTCCAGAAGATGATGATTAATAGTTTTGAGTTTATTTTTCAAAAAGTGATAGTAACTGATTCATTGAAAAAAATAACAATTTTTTTCCTCCACTTGAGATAATGAAAAAGAGACTGATCTTTTTGTTTGTGTAGCTCCAATGGTCTATAATTAAGTGGGCTAGTAGAATCTAGACATGAATGAAAATTCATACTATAAAATAAAAAAGCAGCAAATGGGGATAAAGATTTGGTTGAATAAGTTGGCTTTTATTGTGTAGATCCTATATTAAAGGCAGCTTTTTCTTTCTCAGCTTTCATTTTCTATTTTTTGAGTGCTGTCTAAAGGCAAAAACTAGAAAAAAGTTAAGTGTACTAATGAGGCCTTTCTTTTTCACTTCTTTCTGTTACTAAGAGACGTGTTTTCCTACTTGAAAAGCAGACATTGAGATGCTAATGGGGGTCCAAGTTTAAGAAATACTTTAATTTGCTCATAATTAAGCTTTATTTTCCCAAAAAGAAAACTATGAACATTCACAAAATAATTATTTCTTCAATTTTGTGTAACACACTTTCTTTTATAATCTTTTCTAAAATAAATGACATATTTGTTATTCAGAAAAAAAATTTAACTTGGATTTTTTTTCTTTAAAAATATGAATTTTAGTCACATAAATATCTAAAACATGTTTAGACCATAAATTTTAAAAAAAATTCAGATCTTTTTAAATTTCGTGCTCAGTCAAAAAAAACGATGATTATGTAACTAAGCAACAATATTGTTCATAAAAACCATCATCACCTGCCAAACCAATGCTTTATTTCACAACTTTGAATAAATTAAGCAGCCTAATTAAAGTGATATTTCTCTAACTCATTCTCAGCAACCGAAGAACTCAAGCTGCTTTTGCAGAAACAAGGATGTGTGTTATATCCCTTTAGACATAGATCATAGATTGCCACTCATGGTTTGCAAGTTGACAAATAAAAATTTCAAAAATTAGCTAGAAATCTGTGTATGATCTAGTGTTATACAACTTCCTCTAATAGACGACTGCTTACAAGTCTTTGATACTTCCAGATTTCTCTGCATGGGTAGTATGATGCACTAAGTTCCCGTTATGCGCGAGGTTCGGAGAAGAGCCGAACCAATATAAATTTAAATTATAACACTGACAGTATAATAAATTTTACACCATAAGTATAATTTGGAAGGGGAGCCATGAAGTAAGGGTAAAGTTGCCTCCGTGTGATCTATAGGCCATGATTTCAAGCCGTGGAAGCAGCCACTAATACTTATATTAGGGTAGATTATCTATCTCACACCCCTAGGGGTACGGTCTTCCCCGAACCTGACGTAAATGCGGGATGTTTTGTGCACCGGACAGCCCTTTACCATATATAAATATAATTTAATCTTTTATACTAAGATGTTATTAACCATTTATCGTAGTTTATCAATATGTTTATTAAATAAGGTGTTGCGCTTAACCAAACTGTGAGAATTAAATCCTTTATTTTCTATTGCAGAAATTTGCAGAAGTTGAAACTGATATCGTTGGCGTCCAAAGAACAATAGCTCCGAAGAGGTTCTTCAAGGTCACATAGAGATCGTCTTTTGTTCGGATGACAATATTGAAGAGAAAATTGGGCCATAAATAAGTACAAAAATGCTAGTTTTACGAAAATGATCCTTTTTAGACACTGTTTAGATTTTGTCCCAATTTTAAGAGAAATTACCTCTTCCGAACAACGTTAGATTCCGCTATATTGTTCTTCATATAAGTTTAAGTTGTGCTCGCAAAATATTAGATCGTGGTCTAACATTTGAAATAATTTATACCTTTTCGAACGTGATCTAACATTTTCTTATAAGATTTTTCAATTTGCTCAAAAAGAATCTTTAGACCGTAGTTTAAACGGTCTATAAAATGCAAAAAAAATAAAAAGAAAGCCAATTACTAAACAGCTAATACAATAACGGATAATCGGCTAAGATTTCACTAGGGATTATACCTCAAACTTTCACTGGAGCCCCGTTTCTAACTCTAGCTAACTCAAGTTATTCTACCAACCTGAGTACAATTGGGCCTAAAAATGTGGTAAAGAGATCTTATCTCCTCCTTCTTTGGGAAATATTACATTGGCCATTTCTGCAGAATTCAAAGTCACCACAAGCTAAAAGCTTAACAGCCCTATTTTCGTGAAACTTTTACACGATTAGCCATTTTTGTGGCATAAACAAGGAATTGGTTACTTTTAAAATTAGACCAGTGGTCAGAAGATTGAAAGTAGCCATCTGATTTGAAGTTTAAAATTCAAAACTAAGATATTTAGATCACGAGTCTAATTTTGAAAACGTAGCCAAATTCTGAAATATAAGGCCATAAAAGTGGCTACCTAGTAAGAATAACACCATTCGTGCAGAAATTGCACAACTTTAGCCACACTACTTTTAGGGGAAAAAAATTAAAGACACACTAGTGTCTTGTCTAGACATGTCTTTAAAATCTTTATACATCCAACTAGACTTTATCAAACGCCAATATGTCGACTCAATTTCTTGTGCACATGAGAATATTACCACTTGACATCGAAGTTGACATTGTAAAAATTTGAAAATCTAGATTAATTTCTCAAGTTAAGTAAAAAATACAAGACTGTAGATTGAAAGTCAAAATCACAATCTAGTTGTAATAACTATCAGTATACTAACCTATAATATAAAAAGGCAGTCCGATATATAAAGCATCTCGTATTTATTTGGGGCCCGAGGAAGGACTGTATTCCTAGAAATGTGATGTAAACAGTCTAATCTAATGCAAACATTAGTAATTGCTTTTACGACTCGAACTCGTAACCGATGGGTCATATGGAGGCAAGTGAAAATGGATCACTTATGCATCAACAATTACATATAAAGACAGACACAATAAAACCTAAGTTGAAAAGTTTGCTCCTGTGCTTCTGATAGAATACATGGGGATCGTTTGATTTGTGAATAAGCTATATGAAGTTAAAATGTTGGGATTATAATTATCTGCCGAATTTTTTTTTATATTTGGCTCACTCAATCTCCAAGACATAAAAAAGGAATTTCCGAGACATCACTTATAATTCACTCCTTTTGTTCATGATAAGATCATAAAAATATAAATATTTAACCTATTCCCCACTAAATTGCTAGTACCAATATTTGTCAATAAATGGATTACACTAGTTGACTGGAGACAAAAAGCCATATAGTTATTTTAGATTAACGAGAAAAGGATCATACCGAACAGGAGAAGATTTTACCCGTTATCAACATGCGTATCACGTGCGGATTAATGATATTAGTAAGTGTATCTAATTCGAGCTAACATGTTGATAAAATTACGTTTTGAAATCATAGTGTTTGAGTACAATGTGAAGTTTGTTATAATTTGGACATAAACAAGAAGGTCCTAATTATTAAAGGTAATAGTTGTGTTACGATATTTTTAATGTGGATTTTATGAAAGTTTATTTATATAGACGAGTTACAATAATAATAATAATAATAATAATAATAATAATAATAATAAAAGTATTCGTATTCGACATTCAAATATCCTTTATAACTGTTTAATCAAGTATAAAAATGAACACTTAAATTATTCAAGTGATCTCGAGGCCTGATCAAAAGCTGACCAGAAGCAATTGTTCCCTTTGTTTTCACTTCGGAAAGAAAATGAATTTATTACATAATTTCCCAACACTTTTAGTTTAGTTTCAGGAATATTTTATGTTACACATAATGTTGTTTCTCAAAAAACATAATAATAGAAAACGAAATAAGTATAGATAAATGAGCGGTGCAAAACGAACTACGCAACTAAATTTTAATACAATGTCTGCCTGACAAAAGGACCACAAAAAAAAGAGTAAAACTTGAAAATACTCGACAGATCAGTATGAAAATACATATATTGAAAATACTACATACTTTTATTAACGGCCATACGGGGTCGAATACGATCGCTTGCATAGGGAGCACCGGTTTTGGATTTTGAAGATCGACGTCGATTGAGGTCGCCATCCGGTAAGTCGAGACCGATACATCGAGAAGGGAAGTCCGAGGTCGGACGTCATCAGGACGCAGCTCGAAGCCAAGGTGTTCGAGATGAGATTATCGAGATCGGTCCGGGTAAAACATCTTATGGTAAAAATGCAGATTTGCGTAACGGAAGGACCGGAAATCTCGTGACATGTAAACATCTCGGCGGGAATAGCGGCCCAAATCAGCAAAGACGTTGAACCCAATAATTTTAGGGATTTTTATTACCTTGTAAATAAGTCTTTTACCTTGTATAGAATTCTTTTCCCTTCCTATATAAATAGACAGCCCTACTGTAAAAAGGAGGACACACAAGACACGATCAAGATATAAAGTTTGGCATATTTTAATTATTTCCCTTTATCAATACTAATTTCATTCTCGTTCATCTGAGAAGATTCCACCACAGTTGAGTTATCCAATATTGGTGGTTTGCTTACTCTTTTACTTGTTGAATTTAGTCTTTATTTATTGTTCTTCTTTAATTATATCAGACCAAGTCACATATCCTTAAAACCACATATAACTTTAATTGTTACTCGTAATTTAGGGTAAACATTTCGGCGCCCACCGTGGGGCTAAGGATAATAGTGAATGTTTGATACAATTTTCTGTCACACACACCATTTTAAGCTTGTTCTTTGCAGAATCTTTTGGTTTCAGATTATAACGCAATCATGTCGCATTCACAATCTGTGCCTCAGTTCGTCAATGGCGAGTTTGACCACCAGGGCGAAAACAACAATGTGATGCCCGGTAATGAAATTTCAGTCGACGCCAATTCTCAAATGACGATCGATGTGGATCAGACTTCTGGCCTGCCGAATAGTGTTCGAAGAGAATACCACTCAACAGCTCAAAACAACGAGGGAGACGAGATCAGTCTCAAAATGATATTTGACATGTTACAAGCCCAGCAAGCGTCCATTGCTCAGTTGCAAAGTCGGAGTCAGGTTTCGAATAGGGTTGAAGCCGGTTCTTCTCGAGAAGTCATCCCCAGGAACGAACCAGTCACGGCAGAACCGAACGAAAACGGATCGTGGGAAAATCCCGGGATCATGAAGATGCTTGAAGAACTGACCAAGCGAGTCGAGTCGAGTCGGGCGAGAAGAAGATTGAAGCCAATGACAAAAAGGTAGAAACATATAACTCGAGGGTGGATCAGATTCCAGGAGCACCCCCGGAGTTGAAAGGCTTAGATTTGAAGAAATTCGTGCAAAAATCTTTCCCATCAAGCGCTGCCCCAAAACCCATACCAAAGAAGTTTCGCATGCCTGAAATCCCCTAGTACAACGGGACATCTGACCCAAATGAGCATGTAACGGCATACACATGTGCCATAAAGGGAAATGATCTCGAAGATGATGAGATTGAGTCCGTTCTCTTAAAAAAATTCGGAGAGACCTTGTCAAAGGAAGCAATGACTTGGTACCACAACTTGCCCCCGAATTCCATCGATTCTTTTGTCATGCTTGCGGACACCTTCGTAAAAGCTCATGCGGGTGCCATCAAAATCGAGACACGGAAATCGGACTTATTTAAAGTTAGGCAAAGAGACAACGAGATGCTGAGGGAGTTTGTATCTCGCTTTCAGATGGAACGGATGGACCTACCACCGGTCACTGATGATTGGGCCGTACTAGGCCTTCACCCAAGGGCTCAACGCTCGAAGTTCAACGGCTTCACAACAGCTTAAGCAAAGCTTGATTGAATATCCGGCTGCTACTTGGGCAGATATACACAACCGATATCAATCAACGATTAGGGTCGAGGACGATCAACTTGGGGCCCCTCGGGATCCACTTACCCCATTAGAACTCACGATAGTGTTTAGAGAGATATTTACAGAGAGCCGAGATCGAGCACGGACAGGCATCGACCATATCCTGGAGACTGAAAAACCATCCCAGTAAGGCAGGGTTCCCCGAGACAGGAAAGGAGGAATGATCTTAATCGAAGGAACCGAGGACCATTGGCAAGAAATAACTTTGAGAGAGCCGCTGGTCACCGAAAAGCACCACGACTGTTCGAATATAACTTCAATGTCGACTCGGCGACTCTGATATCGGCCATCGGTCGCATTAAGGATACCAAGTGGCCTTGACCGCTACAATCGGATCCAGCTAAGTGAGACCCCAGCATGATATGTAAGTACCATGGCACACATGGGCATAAGACAGAAGACTGTCGACAGCTAAGGGAAGAGGTGGCACGGTTGCTCGAAAATGGGCACCTTCGAGAGTTTTTGAGCGACCGGGCCAAAAACCATTACGGGAACAGGAATAGACCGGTAAATCAGGAGGAGCCTCAGCACACGATCAATATGATAATCGGTGGCATAGATACGCCCCAAGGACCGATATTAAAACGCACCAAAATATCTATCACCAGAGAAAAGCGCACCCGGGATTATGCGATGGAGGGAGCCTTGTATTTCGGCGAAAAGGATGTAGAAGGAGTCATGCAACCCCATAACGACGCCTTAGTAATATCGATGCTTGTACAAAAAACTAGGGTAAAGCGTGTACTTGTCGATCCTGGTAGTTCAGCCAATATAATCCGATCGTGGGTTATCGAACAACTTGGATTGACAGACCGGATTATTCCTGAAGTTCTAATTCTCAATGGTTTCAACATGGCTTGCAAGACAACCAAAGGGGAAATAACGTTGCCGTTGAACACCGCCGGTACCATTCGGGAAATAAAATTCTGCGTGATCGAAGGGGATATGAGGTACAATGCCTTGCTCCGGAGGCCATGGATTCATGATATTAGGGCAGTACCCTCAACACTGCACCAAATGTTGAAATTCCCATCGGCTGATGGGATCGTAACTATTTACGGAGAACAACATGCTGCGAGAGAGATGTTCGCAGTAGAAGAAGTAGTGTCGAAACCGACCGCTCCTTCCCAAAGAACCAAATAGCAATCACAGGCACCATCTTCAACAAATGAAGGTGCGCAGGATCATCTCGAAGATGACGACTATGGGGTTCCCCGGTCGTTCATCGGGCCCGACGAGTCCGATGCAACCAAGTCAACGGTCGAGGAACTCGAGCAAATTTCACTCCGAGGCGACTCGTCGGATAGAAAGGTATACCTGGGCTCGGGCCTAAGCTCCAAGCTCAGGGCCAAACTTATTAAATTTCTTTTAGCTAACGAAGATTCTTTCGCTTGGTCCCATCTTGACATAACAGGGATACCACCGGAAACTACAACTCACAAATTGAGCATTGATCCAAAATTCCAGCCGGTCAAGCAAAAGAGGAGGCCTCAGTCAAACAAGCATTCATCAAGGATGAGGTAACTAAGCTTTTGAATATAGGGTCCATACGGGAAGTTAAATACCCGGAGTGGCTATCAAATGTAGTTGTAGTTCCTAAAAAGGGAAATACGCTAAGAATGTGTATAGATTATAAAGATCTAAACAAGGCGTGCCCTAAAGATTCTTTTCCCTTGCCCAACATCGATTGCATGATCGATGCTACCGCTGGCCACGAGACCCTTAGCTTTCTCGATGCTTACTCTGGTTATAACCAGATACGAATGGATAAGGAAGATCAAGAAAAGATATCCTTCAACACTATGTAAGGTACCTATTGTTACAACGTGATGCCATTCGGGCTAAAGAATGCAGGGGCTACTTATCAACGTCTAGCAAATAAGATGTTCGAGGAAAAACTAGGAAAAACAATGGAAGTTTACATTAATGACATGTTAGTTAAGTCCCTACGAGGAGAGGACCATTTGAGCCATTTGCAAGAAACATTCAATGTATTGAAACGGTACAACATGAAGTTGAACCCAGAGAAGTGTGCATTCGGCGTGGGCTCGGGAAAATTCCTTGGTTTCATGGTCTCGAACTGAGGAATAGAAATTAACCCCAAAAAAATCAAAGCCATCGAAGATATAACGATTGTAGACAGTGTGAAAGTTGTGCAAAAGTTGACAGGGCGGATAGCAGCCCTGGGCCGATTCATCTCGAGATCATCCGACAGGAGCCACCAATTCTTCAACTTGCTGAAAAAGAAGAACGAATTCTCGTGGGGTATCTTTCTAGTCCACCTTTGTTGCATACGCCAAAAACAGGTGAGCAATTATACCTTTACCTTGCCGTTTCGGAAGTAACGGTAAGCGGGGACCTGGTCTGAGAAGAACAAGGTGCGCAATTCCCCATTTATTACGTCAGTAGAACCCTAGGTGAGGCCGAAACTAGATACCCACATTTGGAAAAGTTAGCACTCGCTTTATTGAGTGTCTCTAGAAAGCTAAAACCCTACTTCCAATG